>ML741822.1:0-235677 GCA_009193525.1 Aspergillus sergii
GGACAGATGTGGAAGACGATGAGTATATAGTCACACTAGGAAGGACCCGGTCAATCCCTCTATATACATATCAACGACCACCTACCAGGGGCACTAGAAGGAACCAAAAAGGATGGATAGCGAAGGCAACCGCCAGGGGGGTGGCAGGCGGCTTTGGTTGTGTTTAAAAGCTTTTTGATTTGGCCTTACTTCTGTGGGATATATGGCGTTTATGGTTAGATTCTAGGCTCCCAAGCACCTGCATAGCTAGACGTTCAGTAGTTAGGCTCTACCAGGTTAATAGAATCTTGATTGATTGATTGATTGATTGATTGAAACTTTTCGACACTTCCGTGGGACTTCCTGCGGGAACGTCTCAAGCATGTGGATCTTGTAGTATCTCAGGCCCCGAAAGAGCTGCTACCGGATCTCATGCCGCAGAAGAAGGTTGGGTATATTCCCGTGTCTGTAGATCAGTGAGCCTCCCACTTTCCGGGAAGATGTTACAGCATGCTAATGTGCTGTAGACTGGATGGATTGAATAAGTATATGAGCGACTTTGACCTCACGTTTTATGGTCGCGAGTTCAACACCTTGTGTCGGTCCTTCGAGACACCGACTTTGAACTATCCAAATGGTAGGTCATGTTTCTTCACGACTTTTTCGCAATACTCCTGGAACCCTATGAGCTCTATACTCTTGACTGATATGTATATAACCCACAGAGGAATACATCCTCCACCTGTCACAATTCCGAAACCTCGACGAAACAATCACAGTCCTCAACGCCTATCAAAAGTTCCGCAGCCACTGCATGGACGCAGGGATGAACACCCTCTTCCCTAAACTCCTCATATATCATTACGGACCATCTCGCAGTTCTAGAAGCACCCTGATCTACGATGCTATCCTCTCCTACATCGAGACGGACATGCCGCGTCTCAAATCGTGCATCTACGTAATGCAAATCGGCCCGCCAGACCAACTCTGGAATACTCTTCTGACCAAAGCGAAAGTCGTCATTGAGCTATCCATGTCCGAAGGCATCCCCGCCATGCTTCTGGCCGCCGTGCAGAAGGGGAAACCCATAATCACTGTCAAGGAAATTGGTCAGTTCTCCTTTACCAAGGGCATTAATAACATACTTTTCTTTGAGAAGGGTGATGCGGATATCATTGCCAGACTTCTGAGGGATCTCTGGACTGATCCCCGGCTGAGTGAGTTGCTGCTGCAGGGGCCAAGGAGGTTGAGGGACGAGTATACGACGGTTGGGAATGCGGTCAATTGGTTGTTTTTGGCGGCGGAGATGTCGCGAGAGGACAATGTTGTGGAACCGGATGGTAGGAGTATCTATGAGTTGGCTGGTCAGGGGGCTGGTTTGTGTGCTTGAATGCTGTTAGCGGATGTTTCTTTGCCAACTAATCCTTGTGATGAAGCTCTTCTAGTTAATAATTACAACTTAACATTTGTATTGGAATGGATGCTATGGTAGCCATATGACAATATCGAATATGATCTAGGTTAGATTGTTGATTATGTGGTTGCCGGATACCCAGGAATTGTCATATCGATTTCCCGCCAAATATATAAAGGAGAGTAGAGACATAGTTATACCTAAAATAGAAAATGCTCTTCCATCTCCGTAGCCAAGCTTCTCCACGCATTATCATCCATAAACATGCTGCTGGGCCAAGCAGACAGGTTCTCATCCAGAAATGTATCCATCAAAGGATGGGCAAGAGTATCTGCACAGTTCATACCGGAATCCGCTACTAAACTATGGCTTATCGAGTGCTGTACTGTTAATTCAGCAATGTCGGAAGGTCGACCATGGTTTCTTGTCCGACCTACTTGATGAACTCGCTCAGTATGCTGGCTTCTACCTAGGTTAGGATTTGCGTGTTCTGATCCGGATCCAGTAGAAACACCAGCCTGTATCAAAGAAAGCCGCTTGCTGTAGTTCGCCGCGGGAATATTTCCGTGGTCCCGCATGGTCCGAAGTATATTGATAGACGTTTGGAGGAGATCAGAAGTAGCCACATTCGGATTCAAAAGAGCGGAGATGATAAGGATTAAGCAAGATGAGAATATGTGCTGTGCCTCCCAGTAACCAAATGTGGCGATCGATCCCTCGATGAATAGGCCCTCCATGATTCGGCATGATGTTATCGCGGCGTTCACACAGCTCTCTGCTAAGAGAGTGGTAATGGGTGAAATGGTGTGCGATTCTGGAGATGGATTTTTGTCATCGCCGTGGCAGCGCCTTCGGAAGAGATGTAGAAGAATCGGACGTGTCGTTTGCATGATGCACTCGTTATAGGCCATGTGGAGGCTGGCAACGGGTCGTGGCGTTCGACATTCCCGAATGCAGAGTTCTGGAGGGAGTGCGTCGTTCCATGCTCGCAGTTGCTTTAGAATGCTGTGTACTCTTTGTACGAACATACCGTTGGCTCGTCGTGGTAGACAGTATATTTCCGTTACTATCTGGTTAGCGTGGACTTGTAAGTTAGTGAAGTGGCCGACGTACAGATATTGCCCGTGATACGGGCTAACTTGACATTGGCACATATGTGAGCGGGATCTGCAAATTCCTGCTGTTCCTCCTCTGTGAGGCCGTTCATAGAAGGCAGCTCTACGTCTATGTCTTCGTCCCGTACTGTGATGGGTAGCCCGAGCTTGGAGGCTGACATACGCTCGAAGTAGTATAGCATCCACCATGTGCGTCTTCGACTCTCGAGTTCGACTGCGTTGGCTGTGGCCGGAGCAGACCCTGATCTATGTAACCCAAGGCTCAATGCCAGCCTCATGGCAATGCCACTATAGGAATATGCGGATCGGACGCGCCCCAAGCTGTTTGAGTACCATGCCTGTCATTGATCAATATATCGTTGATTCAGTGATTGCGAAGCACTTACTATTAAAATAAGGACCTCGACATGTAATAAGGTTGCTTCTTCATATGTGTCGTGGAGCATGTGCAGGGCCTGGAGATAGTAGTTCGTTCCCGGGATTATCTGTGGGTCGTTCAACTTCCTGCGGTTTGTATAGAGCTCACCCAAGGCGAGAAGAGCAAGTAGCTTGCACAACCAAAGAACAGTTGGCCTTACTGCCGTCTGGTATACAGCCTCGATCTCTTGCATGAAGGAAACCTTGAGAAACAGATGATGGTCGTTACCGATGAAGCGCCATGCAACGTTGATCAGCAGCTTGGCTTGGGTTCGGTCTGGGAGCGTGTATTCATTGTCATCTAGTACACGGTTTGCGGTTGTCGTTGGATGATAGTAACACAGGGTAGCATTTGAGGGAGTTGAGCTTCTGTTGATGCACTGAAGTAGTCGGTCACCAAATGCTATACATGATGCTTCTCCTGTGAAGCCTGGCTCTGTTTGTTTGTCGCGGGACCGCTTTGGTTGTGTCTCGAAAAGTGGGTTCACAATGCCATGTTCCTCTTGCGAGAGAGGATCTGATTCATCTTGGGGGGTTAATTCAACTCTCTGCTCTTTCGAAGATTCACTCTTCAGCAGGTTTTGCAACCGTTTGCTGTCGGCCTCCAGCCGCCTCAAGTAACTTGGGAGAAGCTGTTAGAAGAAAGGCGAAAATGTGATGGGAAGAATGCGCTCTCACCTCTCTGATACGGTAACTTTTCTCTCCCTTGGCGGAAACACACATTCATCGCTTTTATTTGCTTGAACACAAGCGCGACACGGATGCTCCCCCGAGCATTTGACCTTATGTGTATGACATCGGTAACATCTGCCGCTTTTTTAGTGTCTTTTCATCATCGTCGGCATTGAGATCCGCTCACGCAGCAAACAGTCTCCGTGTGCGTTTGTGTGTCTTCATGGTCGGCCAGCTGCCACCAAGAATGTATTCTTATTGATATGAAGTATATCATTTACTGCGTGCGGGGAAGAAAGACGGGAATTCGGCCCGCATTTAATTTGCCGACTCTCCTCTCGGTTTGGATGGAAGTTGCCGGAGGTTATCGTCGTTTATCATCGTAACCCCGCATCTTGACGTGAGCATCAATCACCGGAGGTCCAGCGATTGATAACGTTATTTAAGCATGGAGTCGCCGATTGAACACTCCTGGGGTCATTCTAAATCCAGAATTGTCTTTACATAGCCTGAACTATTGACATAATGATAAGGAATGGAATCCGCATTGCTATCGACAGAGGTGGCACATTCACAGATGCCTGGGCGGATATACCTGGTCGACCAGATCATGTCGTCTTCAAGGTTCTATCAGTCTCCCCGGAGGAGTACGATGATGCCCCGACAGAATGCATCAGACGGATTTTAGAATTGGCAAGCGGCAAGGAGATACCTAAGGGTTCTCTGCTTGACCTGTCGTCAGTTGAACCTATTCGAATGGGTACTACAGTCGCCACAAATGCACTTCTTGAGCGGAAGGGCGATCGTGTAGCCCTCATGGTAACCAAAGGCTTCCGCGACTCGCTCTTAATTGGTAATCAGGCTCGACCCAACATCTTTGATCTCTCGGTACAACGGCTCAAGCAGCTCTATGAGACCGTGGTCGAGGTTGACGAGCGCATCACGATTGAAGGTTATAGCGAAGATCCCGAACCTAAACCCATCGACACCGCGTCTGATCCCAATCTCGTCGTTGGTCTGACAGGCGAGGTAGTGAGAATATTACGGACGCCAGACCTGGATGCCGTTCGCTCACAGCTAGAGATGCTACAATCGCAAGGCTACCAGAATCTAGCCATTGGACTCATGCATGCGTATACCTATCCCGAGCACGAGCTTCAGATAGCGAAACTGGCCGAACAAATGGGCTTCAAAGTATCGGCGTCGTCAGTTCTTCAATCAATGGCCAAATTTGTCCCTCGAACTCAGTCGGCTGTGGCTGATGCTTACCTCACTCCTATGACCGCTTCGTATCTTGAAGGATTTCGGAAGGGATTCAGGGGCCAGCTGGACGATGAAAATGCAAACAAGGTACTACTGAGTCAGTCAGACGGTGGCCTGGCAACCTGGAACAGCTTTTCAGGCCTCCGAGGAGTACTAAGCGGTCCTGCGGGGGGTGTCGTAGGGTTGTCGCGAACATGCTATGACGCGGAGGAAGGCCGACCGGTGTTGGGGTTCGACATGGGCGGAACTAGTACCGATGTGGCGCGGTATTCGGGTGCTCTTGAGCATATCTTCGAAAATACCATTGCGGAGGTTACCATTCAGACACCCCAGCTGGACATCAACACTGTCGCAGCGGGGGGAGGATCGATCTTGACCTGGGAGACTGGGTTGCTAAAGGTTGGACCGAGGAGTGCCGGCGCAAATCCCGGTCCAGCTTGCTATGGAAAGGGTGGTCCGTTGACCGTGACGGACGCTAATCTGCTGCTGGGACGAATCATTCCGGAGTATTTCCCGAAACCTCTTAATCTAGACATTGTCAAACAGAAGTTTGCCGATTTGACGGACGTTGTTAACAGAGACAAAGGAGGTGGAGATGCCTTTACCTCAGAAACCCTGGCACTAGGCTTCTTGGCCATCGCGAATGCAACGATGACAAGACCCATCCGCAAGCTGAGTGAAGGCCGAGGGTACAGCGCCGCTAGCCATAACCTTGGATGCTTTGGAGGTGCTGGTGGGCAACATGCTGTCTTCATTGCTCGAGACCTTGGCATCCAGAAAGCGATCATTCCCCGCTACTCGAGTATCTTGTCTGCCTACGGGATGGCTCTAGCCGATGTGGTGGTCGAAAATCAGGAGCCTGTGGCGTGGAAGTTTGTAGAAGACACTCTGTCCGAGCTTCAGGCACGGTTAGATTTGATATCGAAGAAAGGTATAGAGGCGTTGAGACTACAGGGCTTTGATGAGGAATCTATCGTACATGAATGCTTCCTGAACATGAAATACCAAGGCAGCGATACAACCTTGATGATTCGGAAACCTGACCAACTATCAGACTTCGGAGCGGCTTTCAATACTAGACATGCACAAGAGTTTGGGTTCTCACAATCTCGGGATATATTGATCGATGATATCCGCGTGCGGAGTATCGGAAGGTCTCGAGTCGTGGACACCTCGAGCCCGTTCAAGGAACTGAACAAGTTGACTGATCGTTCTACAGTTCAGCCACTAGCACCTGCATTTACGCGAAAGGTATTCTTTGATATACTCGGTTGGGCAGATACCAACGTTTACACACTCCCTGACTTGAGCCCCGGCACCCGGATCAATGGACCAGCCATGATCATTGATGAAACACAGACGATTGTGGTTGATCATGCGAGCAGAGCGACCATCTTGCCTGAGCATGTGGTTTTGGAAGTGGGAAGTGTCAACCAGGAGCAGCTGTCTACCAATGCCGTGGACCCCGTCCAGCTGGGCGTGTTCAGTCATCGATTCATGACCGTGGCGGAGCAAATGGGCCACACGATGGAGAAAACCTCCATATCGGTTAATATCAAAGAGAGATTGGATTATTCATGTGCTATCTTCTCAGCTGATGGTGGACTCGTAGCTAATGCACCTCACATCCCCGGCCACCTTGGCTCCATGAGCACGGCAATCACAGCTCAGATTGAGCGACATCCACCGGGTGACCTAAAGCCCGGCGATGTCATCATCAGTAACCACCCGGCTGCAGGTGGCACCCACCTACCCGATATTACGACCATTACACCCGTGTTTGACGATGATGAGAATCCATCAGCGATCTTGTTCTACGTGGCTAACCGCGGTCACCACGCTGACGTGGGTGGAATTGCTCCAGGCTCCATGCCTCCCAACTCGACCGAGCTCTGGCAAGAGGGTGCGGCCATCGAATCTTTTAGACTTGTTAATCAAGGCATCTTTGACGAGGCTGGATTGATCCAGCATCTGTACGAGATTCCCGGCACATTCCCGGGTTGCAGTGGCACCCGCACGCTGAGCGACAATATTGCTGATCTGAAGGCGGCTGTGGCGTCAAACCAAAAGGGTATCCAGCTGATCCAAGCTCTCATTAAAGAGTTTACTTGGCCGGTCGTCGAGTTCTACATGAAGGCAATCCAAGAAAATGCCGCCCAGGCAGTGCGTGATCTACTGAAAGGCTTTGCCCAACGATATGAAGGTGGAGTGCTCGAAGCAGAGGAAAGGAACGATGACGGAATCCCGTTCCACCTGCGAGTGACAATAGACAAGGAGACGGGCAACACTGTTTTCGATTTTACTGGCACTGGACCAGAGCATTCGGGGAATTTGAATTCGCCACAAGCTTGCTTACATTCTGCTATCATGGTAAGAGTCCATGAGTCAATAGATATACGACCACTGCTAACGAATGCTAGTACTGTCTCCGATCGATGATTTCCGCAGATATACCTCTCAACCAGGGTTGTCTAGCTCCGATCCATGTAGTCTGCCCCGAGGGTACTATCCTTTCACCCTCCATCACAGCCGCAACAGTCGGATGCACCACCGAAACATCATCCAAGATCGCCGATCTCGTCCTCAAAGCCTTCCAAGCAGCCGCCGCCTCCCAAGGTACCATGAACAATCTAACCTTCGGCTACGGAGGCACAGACCCCGCCACAGGAAAAGTCATCAAAGGCTTCGGGTACTACGAGACCATAGCCGGCGGGGCAGGAGCTGGACCTGATTGGGAGGGCACCAGCGGAGTACACACCCATATAACCAACACTCGCATTACCGATCCCGAGATTCTAGAAAAACGGTACCCAGTCATCTTACATGAATTCTCCATTCGCCGGGGAAGTGGCGGAGCGGGTCTCCATCGGGGAGGCGATGGATGTATCCGTGATATGGAGTTCCGGATTCCCCTTCAGGTATCGATTCTCTCGGACCGACGCGTCACGGCTCCTTATGGAATGGCGGGTGGGAAGGAGGGGAAGCGGGGTGAGAATGTTTGGATTCGGAAGGATCCTGTCACTGGCTCTACGAGGAAGGTTGCCCTTGGGCCTAGGCAGACGGCCCACTTCCGGGCTGGGGATCGTATTGTGATTCTCACACCTGGTGGAGGTGGTTGGGGGAAGGAGATTTCCCGGGATCAGAAGGAGCCTGTGGCTTTACGACAGAAGAGTGAAAGTGCGGGTCAGAGTCTACTGAGGACACAGGGGAGCTTGTATGAGAGGAATGCGATTGCGGTGGGGAACTAATAGACGTATTTAGAATACGCTACTCTGGTTGATCGTGCTGTCTAGAATAGACTTAACATATCGGACGCGCAATTACGTGGAACACTCCCTTGCTTATTTTGCTTATGTATGTACGCCGCATTAACTTTTTGAAATGCTTCGCAGCAACTTACTTCTTTACGGTGTATAGATCAACACAATAGCTACTATATATGTAGATAGGCAGTGCAAGTAAGGGAACGGAAGCTTCTACTGGGGTGTTTAGCGTCGACTCCACAGGATTGAGCGTCAGGGTAGAGAATAGATCAGGCTTACTTATTCGGTATCTCTTGAGTTGCTCGAGGGGTAGTAGAAGTAGCGGTCTGAATGGGTGACGAACGCTGATCTACATAGCTATGGGGGGCCTAATCTCAACGTCCTAGATTCAGGTACACAACGACAGCTGTGAGAGGTGGGCTCGTCTACGTACTCTGAAGTAGTTCGCTGTGGGGTCCCCACAGTGCCCCGGCTCTTCCGGCATAGACGAGGATCCATCATGACGATGACGGCCCGAGGCGCCACATTCAGGGGAATATCTTCAGGGGTGCTGTTACTTAGCCTTGACATTCAATGCTTGCTTTTATGCCAAGGAATATTGTAATGTTCCGATCCATATAATATTCTCTTTCTGAAAGCCTCTCCGGTGTTATGTATTGTAGGACTTTTATAGAGGTATATTATCCATACTTAGTATAGTATCTGACTAGGATCTTAGTTCTTCACCCTTGCCGGTTGCCGATTTCTAGTTAAGTCATTACGCCAAACTAGATATGGTAACTGAAATGTTCGGCCTATCAGCTTAATTGGATCTGGTCCTGTACACTTGTACATGGGGACTATATCCGAGTAAAAGTCACATTAGGGTCAGATATATTGCATCACAATAATTTGCGCATGTCGATCAGGGCGGCAGCCAGAAAAGGTGCTGAAGAAGGGTATAAAGTGCAGCGTCTTGACCTGAGCATTCAAGCTAACAAGGACCCGGCTTCTTTGAGACCATTTATTCTCTATATAATTATAAACTGTCCATCAGGCGTTTCACATCTGCCATCCTGTTACTCGCCACTGCCATTGGCGCCACGGCCGAAAGTGCCATTACTATCAAGGTGTGCAATGGTGCTAATCTGGCTGGGGACTGTGTTGATCTCGACGTCTATCTTCAACACCAATGCTGTCTGTGGCCTTCCTCAAGAAAGTTAACTGCCCTTGTCATAGCTGATTTATGATATATAGACAATTTGAACGGCACTCCCGTTTCAAAGGATATCCGGTTAGTTTCAATCCCTGACGGTTACCGCTGTCACTTCTGGTCGTATGTGTTCTCTCCTTTTCCTGTTAGTGGAGAGATTCTGGCTGATTTATACTTCTCTTTTTCTTTTTATATATAGATCTATCGCGTGAAATGGCGGCGGTACGGGCGATATCCAGTACCCCGGTCAGGGCTCAACTAGTGCTTCCAGTGTATACTCTGTCAAGTGCTATGCGGACAGAGATGAGATATATATATTGTGGGCTTTTTAAAGTCATCTGTTAGTAAGGGAACTTGGATAGGAGGAAGGTTTGACGGTTGAGTCTAATAACCTTTTGTTGAGATGGACGCGTGGTAGATGGATGATTGAGATGGCTGGATGGAGAGTTAGACTAGTAGCTATAAGGTATTTGTAGATGGTTCTGAGAGCTCGTCTTTCCCAAATCAACAACTCTTTTTATCTCGGAGGACCTATTCCGTACCGTGGAACCTTTCCAACTCGCTTGATCCCCGAATCTAAGCTTATATACAAGAACAGTACTATGACATAGACTAATTCCCTTACTAGTTAGTAGTATATAAGAGATCTAATATACTCTGAGAGTATTTCCTGACATTTAAAACTTAATTATAATGATTATATAACGGTTCTTATAATGTTCCGAACTAAGTACCTATCTAGCAGCGCCAAGAGTAAGCTCTTGAAATTCATTGGCTTACAGTGCTCCGCAGGCACACTGCCCAATAGAACGTATTATACCAAAGGAACGCTTACACCGCTATAAAAACTCAATTCTGAGTACAATGCCTTTATCATTTGCCGTTGCGTGGCGGCAGAAGATAGACTACTGAAGATATACTACTAGCGTGGAATTTTAGCCAATCATGGATGTCCTTTTTTTTCATTATTTGATCTCATTGATCATGAATTTTAAAGCAATCTCCGCGCTATGAACGGCCAATGGGGCCAGAGACAATGATAAGGAACCCCCAGATTTCGGCAGTTGAAGCGTTTACCTCATCTCCTTAGTGGCAACACAAGATAAGCGATAATGGCTCTTTGATTGGCCGGAGATAGTCCTCCGTCTATCTTATCGCGGAGTATCTCCGGAGTAGGAGCCTCGAAACCCTAATTTTCCCGAGCGGACGGTCTTGGGCTTCTCTCCCTACTATAGGGGCGATAGTGGACCCCGCTAGGTGACATGACTTATCGACTAAGCCACCGGTTATGAAAGGTATATGAATGACTAGGGTGCGCCCTGGTTGGAATCATTCCAGAACTCCAAGGGAACATTCCGAGACAAGGCATTATGGACAACACAAAGTCACCGGAAGATCCAGTTGTGAAGCCACCAGTGGATCTGGGGAAGGATGAACCGGAAACGCGAGTTGTTGCCGGCGACTCGATCGATGCCTGTGCAGAGCGTGCGCTCGTCCGGAAATTCGATTTCCGCATTCTTCCTGTCCTGGCTATCATGTATCTGTTCAATAGCTTGGACAAGTCTAATTTGGGAAATGCAAAGACAGCAGGGTTAGAGGGTATGGCAGGTTGACACTGATCTTGAGCGACGCCATGCTGATAGCTTCTCTGCAGAGACTCTTAACCTCAAGGGCGACCAATACAACATCATCCTCAGCATTTTCTTCATCCCCTATGTCTTGACGGCGCCGTTCCTGGGCATCCTAGGCAAGATGTACGGGCCGAACCTCGTTCTGCCCTGCATGATGCTCACCTTTGGGCTGTGTACTGTTTTAGTGGTGGTTGTGTATAATTTTGGGGGCCTTATGGCGATTAGATGGTTTCTTGGCATGTCCGAGAGTGCCTTTTTCCCCCTCGTCATCTATTATTTGACAACGTGAGATAATGCTCAGCAGCTCCTCTTCATTCAACTGAATGGCTAACATGGATACGATCAGATTCTATCGTCGAGGTGAACTGGCCAGACGGCTAGCGATTTTCTATGCCGCACAGAGCATTGCCTCAGCCTTCTCGGGTCTTCTCGCCTTTGGTGTTTTCCAAATCCACTCCGGTCCACTAACCCCATGGCGGTACCTCTTCCTCATCGAAGGCCTGGCGACCGTTCTGTTCGCGCTTTTCGTCTTCTGGTATCTGCCCCGCTCGGCATCCGAGGCGCGCTTCCTCTCCGAAGCCGAGAAGGCACTAGCATTCACGCGGATGCAGCTCGACAGTTCGGCGGTCGTCAACGAGAAACTCAACCTTCGCGACGCATTCCGTATCTTCAAGCATCCGACCAGCTGGGCCATTGTGGGTATTCAGATCTGCCTCGGCGTCCCTCTGCAATCCGTCCAACTGTTCCTCCCACAAATCATCTCCAAACTCGGATACGACACCGTAAAGACGAACCTCTACACCGTGGCCCCGAACGTCTCCGGCGCCGTCGTGCTCCTCATCCTCGCCTTCTGCAGTGACTGGACGCGATGGCGGTTTCCATTCATCGCCTTGGGCTTCTTGTTCACTTTCCTCGGCATGATCATCTATGTGGCGATCGACCCCGAGCAGAATATCAACGTGGCCTACTTCGCCTCGTTCATGATGACCTGGGGTACCTCCGCACCATCCGTGTTGTTGGATGTCTGGTACAACAACAACATCGCCAGTGAAGGGAAACGAATCGTCTTGACGAGTATCGCAGTACCTCTGGCGAACTTGATGGGTGTGGTTAGTTCAAATATCTTCCGCAATGAGGATGCCCCGAAGTACCTGCCGGCGCTGATCACCACGGCCTCTTTCGGAGGAACGGGTATTATTCTCACACTTCTTCTTGGTTTTTGGATGATGATGGATAATAAGCGACGGGATCGTGCACAGGGGATCAAATTACGGGCTCTGGATGTCCCGACCGAGAGGTTGGCAGAGGGTCCAAGTAGTCCCGATTTTCGGTGGTTTTTATAAAATTCTCACGTCACGATAGATCTTATGAGTTAATGACCTGTACATACCTTTAATAATTACCATGTTCGTTTCAATACATTCGTTTCTGCCACTTTCACGTTCACTTTCGCTTTGATGCTTTGATTGGTATTGTTTAGCGAAAGTCTGGACTGTACAGACAGTTCAGTTTAGTCTCCGGTGGGATCGAATCTAGACCAGCCCAATTTCCAGGTGGCTTCTTCCCACACGGCCGTATATTATCTCCGACTTTGGGTCCATAATCTCCGGGGGGCTTGCCAGGAATACGATCTCCATCCGGCTGACGGTGACATTCCGGTCGGATATGTCCGATGAATGCGTTCGTATTATTTTGTATCTCGAGGGTTAGAGATCAGCGGGGTTAGGTTTATATTTCCGAGACGGAATGACCGAGGGCGGACTGTGGTGGGGAAGATGCGAGATGATGAATTCGGTTGATGGAGTGAAAGCCAAACGAAAAGGATGACCAAAGGTTATTGTTGGCCTGAAGCCACGGGATTGGTGCCTGAGGTCGGGCAAGTCCGGCGTTCAGCCCTATAAGCAAACGTAACCCTTGGGTCTTTATCAAAGGTACCAAAGGGCCCCTCCGCATGGTCGACATTGCGTGCGGACGGACTCTCCAACAGTCGAAGAGTCATAATGACACGGCGGCGGTGCATCCTCGATGAGCGATCGCAGATAAAAGCAAAATACTGATCGATGGCTGATCGTGCCTGTGCCGACTTTTTCAGATACATTCCAGTATCTCGAGAATGCCACCGAGTCTTGGCCCAAACTCAGAGTGCATTAGGGTGTGACTAGTGCTGACGCCGGACTCCGCCCCGCTTGGCTCATTCGTTCAACCTGTCCCCAGTTTCAGCCTCGGCTGGTAACCCTTTCCTTTTCCTTTCCTCCCTCCCTCCACATCCCGCTATAAACCATGTGTGCCTGCCACAATCTCGAGAAGAGGAGATTCATGGAGAAGACTCGACAACGGAAATTTGCTAACAAGAGGTCGCGGACTGGATGCCGGACCTGTCGGTGAGTCCTATGAGTAAATGACCCGCGCGACTGTTGGCCGGTTTGACACTAACCGTCGATCGTATATAGGGCCCGCCATGTCAAATGTGATGAAGCGCCAGGGGCGTGTGGAAACTGCACGTCGAGCGGTCGCTCCTGTGATGGCTACGATATGCAACGACTGCCGCCGCCGGCGAGATCCAGCAGGAAGAAGACTCCCTGGACCCGGCTGCTCCCCGAAGTAGGCGGTGGCATTCGCTGGATCACGAATACGGATGAGCGCCGCTGTTTTTCCTACTTCCAGTACTACACCATTCCGACTCTGTCGGGGTTCTTCAATTCGGCACTGTGGGAAAAGCTCGTCCTGCAGATGAGCTATGCCGAACCCGCCGTGTACCATGCGGCCGTGGCGCTGAGCGCCATCCATCAGGATGTCGAGATGCATGGTATGCCCTTGCCCGGACAGGAGCTGGAGCTCTATAATACCTGGCATCGATTCACCCTGGAACAAGCCGGGCGGTCGTTTGCCATTCTCAATGAACGTCACTTTTCACAAGACCCGCGCCTGCGTGAGGTCATGCTGCTGTGCTGTCTCTTGTTCGTGCTGATGGAGCTTTTACGAGGAAGATATGACGACGCCTTCCAGCACCTCGAGGGTGGCCTACGCATATTGAACGAGCTCAAGGCTCAAAGACAACTGGTCACATGGGCCCCGCATGAATCACCAGTGGAAGAAGCTCTCGTCGCTGCGTTCGCACAGTTGGATATTCAAGCCGCGAGCTTCAAGGTCGGCGGACCAATCCTCCGTATTGAAAACGAGCTTGAAGCTTCTGTCACGGAGGATTGCCTATTATTTTCCAATGTTCGTGAAGCGCGCCGTGCCATCGAGCCCTTATTGAGTCGTGCCTTTAGCTTCCTCATGGACTGCTGGTCCAAGTCGGACAAAGAAATCATATGCCATTATAAATGGCTACAACAGGAACAACAAAAGCTATTCTCCGAGTTGAATCGCTTCTCGGCGCAATTCGACACCTTCTATAACTACTCATATACGCGACTCAGTCGAAAAGACCAAAGAGGAGCAGATATGATTAACATCCTCCGACATACCACATCCCTAGCAATCCGAACGTCTCTCATCCGAGACGAAGTCTTACTCAGTCAATACCAGCCCGAGTACAAAGTTAACCTCGCCCTTATAGAAGGCGTAATGTACAAGTTCCGAGAACGTCCCAATTACACCTTGGACATGGGTGTCGTACCTCCGTTATATATTATTTCGATCGGTTGTCCCGACTACACCCTGCGCTGGCGAGCGATCGAGTTACTTCGGTCTTGGCCGCATCGTGAGGGCGTCTTTGATTCGAATTGGGCGGCTTTTATCGCAGAAGAACATATTAAGGTACAGTTGCAGTTGCAAGGATTAAATGCGATTGATGGGTTATCGGGTTGTGTAGGAGATAGTGGCAGTCCGACGAGCTCTGTGGAGTCTAAGGAGGACTCGGGAACAGAGGAGAAATCCGAGAAGGGAAGATGGTCGACTCTAGGACAGGAGGAGTATACAATTGAACAAGGTCTGGAGAAAACGAAATGTATGGAGGATTGGCCTTGTGTACAGTCTCTTATGGCTGCGAGGAGGAGATGCATGTTGTGACTTTGTGGATATTCGTAACTAATTATATATACCATGGCGATGGCATCTATAGCAGATATGTTGACGGAAAGGGAAACAAGGACATATCACTGCTCTCAACTCTAGGGTCCTATCACGACGTCGAGAAGATACTAAACTATAGTACAAAACAAGAGCTTAGTCCATTCACTGCTGTATTCGATATAGAGCTCCTTGATAACACCATCTTAGACCTCGTATAGGGTAATTGCCTAGAACTATTCATGCCAGAATATTAAGGATACTCTGAGTATTCATCCAAACTGTTTCGAAAACTGCCCAGTCGGAATAGTGGCTTCTAATGCCGTCTCAGCTAGAGTGCCAAGTTGCGGGCCAATCCAGTCAACCTTCAGCTCAACAATGCATGCCTCTTTCTCTTTTACCCATTTACCCAGGGAATAATGGCATCCTCAGGGTTTCAAGCATCTCCTGCAGAAAGTGCCCTGCATCTGCGGTTGGGTGAAGAGGCCCGATCTGCCGAAATGCTACAAGTCTGCGGGGACGCTGCAGATCGCCGGATTCTCCACCAACGGGAGCAAATAAAGTACCCGTCTAGCTCGGCCAATGTCGGCCTTTGGGCTCAACCCAAGTGGATCCTCATTCAGGTCCGCTTCGTATTAGGAAAAGAATCAGTAACCTGGGGTATTAGGCTAAATGTGGCTATCATGGTGAATCAGGCTGAAGAATGGTACCTGGCAGGTCAAACGGGAATATAAATAGGCCATCGTTGGGTTTGAGGTGGTGTTTGTCGATCACAACTGAGTCTATCTATTGCGGCTTGCCTCGCTCTCAAGTCTATTCTTCACTCTTCTTCAAAATGGTACACCTTAAGGCACTTGCCAGCGGCACTCTCTTCGCCTCCCTCGCTTCTTCCGCCGTCATCAGTCGACAGGCAGCCGCCAGCATCAATGATGCCTTTGTCGCCCATGGAAAGAAGTACTTCGGTACCTGTTCTGACCAGGCTCTGCTGCAAAATACCCAGAATGAGGCCATTGTCCGGGCGGACTTTGGCCAGCTGACTCCCGAGAATAGCATGAAGTGGGATGCTCTTGAGCGTTTGTCTCCTGGTCTCTTATTGTTGGGCGTTTGCTGACGGACGCAGCGAGTCAGGGTAGCTTTAGCTTTACTGGAGCTGATTTCTTGGTAGGTGTCTAACTTTGGGGGGTGGGTGTCGATGCTGATTAGGTATCTTAGGCTGATTATGCTAAAACTAATAATAAACTTGTGAGGGGTCATACTTTGGGTTTGTTGTCTCTCATCCAGGTTGATTTGTCTTGGTGATGGATTCAGGTTAATGAGGGTATAGTGTGGCACTCGCAACTCCCATCCTGGGTGCAGGGTATCACCGACAAGGATACTTTGACTGAGGTGCTTAAGAATCACATCACCACTATCATGCAAAGATATAAGGGTCAGATCTATGCTTGGGTACGTCGACATTGCGCATACTTTAATTTCATGGTATTGACCAGATACAGGACGTTGTCAATGAGATCTTCGACGAGGACGGCACTCTTCGTGATAGTGTCTTTTCTCAGGTCCTGGGAGAGGACTTTGTCCGCATTGCCTTTGAGACCGCTCGTGAAGCGGATCCCAACGCTAAGCTATACATTAACGATTACAAGTAAGCGATCATCCAGATGAACGTATCTGTGGCTAACCGTGTTAGCTTGGATTCGGCGGACTACGCCAAGACCCAGGGAATGGTTAGCTATGTGAAGAAGTGGTTGGATGCTGGTGTTCCCATTGACGGCATTGGTAAGTTGTCACCAATCTCTAGATAGAATTTCTTCTAACTCAGCGCAGGCTCCCAGTCTCATTACAGGTAGGCACCCCGATATCACGACGTTAACACTACTGACTGTCTAGTGCGAACGGCTTCCCCGTCTCCGGCGCCAAAGGATAAGTCTCTCATCTGCCACCGCGAAACGAAAAGCTAACATCATGCACAGCTCTGACCGCGCTCGCCTCTACCGGTGTTTCTGAAGTCGCCGTGACCGAACTTGATATCGAAGGAGCTAGCTCCGAGTCTTATCTCGAGGTTAGTGTACTAGCTACATTATCTGTGAAAAATTACTAACCTATACAGGTGGTCAATGCCTGTCTCGATGTCAGCTCCTGCGTCGGCATTACTGTCTGGGGTGTGTCCGACAAGGTATGCCTCTTACATCGTCTACCGAAAAGAAAGAACGCAGACTAACGTCTATATAGGACTCATGGCGCTCCAGCTCTTCTCCGTTGCTTTTTGATAGCAACTACCAGGCCAAGGATGCTTACAATGCGATCATCGCTGCTCTGTAGAATCAGATATCCGTCATGGTGGTATGTATGACACTGCCAGGGATTGATGCGAGTGGATGATTCGGGATAGTGTATAGTTTTGGTTGGAATATGTGGCACGGTAGTTTTTGCTGTCGTGGGGCATTGGCATCCGAGGCTTTTTGACTGAATAGCTTTGTATATACGATCAATTGAACTACAATTTCAGAAATACTATAAACAACCGACTTCAAACGTCTTTTCAATCCGTAGTAGTCCGTATGAAGAAACCCAGCTTTCATGGCTATAGATCATCAACTGAGCAGGACAATAGCGTGCAGGCCACTTCTACTCGAGGAGGGATACAAGCATAATATTCACACTGTAACTGAATTATCAAAGCTCAATACTGCAACCATTCTTATATTCACACCGCTCGAGACTACAGGTCGCCAAGGACTTGAATCAAAACTGGACACTCAGGTCGAGAACAACATGGTTCGGTGTAGTGATGCCCTTCAGTGTGACATACTTCTGGTTGGGCCACTGAACCACCAGCGGAGCAGTCTCCACGAACTTGCCCCCGAGGTCCTCATTCTTGTTCTCAACGACCGCATACATAACGCCGACAATGACCAGCGTGATCCAGGACACGGCCGCGACTAGCCACTCCCACCACTCTGCTTTTGTCGATTTGCCCTTATCCTCTTTGGTCTGCTTCAGAGTAATCTTCTGCTTTTCATCGATCTGGAACTTCTGCCAGCTTTTGTCCCATGTATCCACACGGAAATCGAGGAATGTGACATCAGCCTTCACATCTAAATAAAAGCAGAGTGCTTGTTCTGTGGCATCGATGGAGGCCGTTAACGATGAAATCCAAGGGTCGTGATCTTTATCGAGGTTGATGTCTTTGGTGTTATACACCTGGTAGAGGTCCGGCTCGGAAAGAGATTTGATGGCGATCTGACTAGCGACTTTGTCTTGCTCTTTGGCTTGCTTCTTCACATTATCGATCATGGCGGGCATGACAAAGCTTTGTAAAAATACTTGGTTCGAAATGAGCACCATAAACTCCTGATTCGAGGCTAAGAGTGGTTTGTTGAAGTATATCTTGCCTTTAGAGGTAGATATTGACTGCATCAACACGAGCAAGTTGCTACGACCAGGTTTCTTGGGGTCTTTAACGAACGAGAAGTCGGCGAGACGAGGGATCAAGGCGTGGTACTTTTCGACATCCTGATTCGACAACGCAAAGGATGCGACCTTGTACTCCTTGCCACCTTTCAGGTGCTGCTTTATGGTCTCCTTCAGGACAGTGACCAAGAAAGCGAGATCCCCCGCAGGGATGTCGAGCTTCATATCGACGAGAATATCCTCACTCAGAAAGTCAATGATGAGATCATAATTGGTTTGCTTTGGGTCCTTGTGTGCTTCCAATTTGTTTTCGATCTGAGTAAGCTGTGTCGTCACAATGAGCTTTTCGCCTTTGGGGATGGTCACTTTCGTGGTGTTCAGGGTAACGTTGCCCTCCATGGGTAGCAGGACGTCAACCTGACGGCCCGAGCCGTCCTTAACCTGCAACTCCGGCTGATGGATAGTGATGTCGACATGGGCGACATATGTATTTTCCAAAAGCTTGAACGGGATATCAGCCTGGACAGACACTGGTGGTAGCTTGGCAAGCTGCGCATTGAGCGTTCTGGGAAGCAGCGGCGATCAAATCCCAGCCATTGCTAGTAGTTTCATTTTGAAACATTGCGGGGTGGGCTGTACGGATGATTGTCTTTTAGATAAGTTGACTTTGGAAGAGAAAAAAGGAAGAAGACTGATGAATGATTAGACCAATGTTCGGGTGATTGAGCATGGGTATTTATGCCCGACCTCAAGCTTGCTGATTTGGAAACACTTACTGATGTAGGGTGCTGGGAATTCGACCTTAGTAGTGTATAACTGAATTGTTTTTCTGTGAGTTCCGCCCAGTTATCTAATATAGGTGCCACTGCTTTTATAAAAGTAATGGATAAGTACTCTATAAATATTCCAAGAGTATTCTAAGCTACTTACTAATTACTCACAGAGTATATACTAGCCACTCCAGTCGCTCCTAGATACTATCAGTAAACTTAATAAATAATCCAGAGTAGTTCTCTCTTTACCTCATACGGTTAGCATATAATAATAATATAAGCTTTTTTTTAAGTAAATAGGGGACTTACATAGTCAAGGTCTGAAAGGCCCATCTCGGCCGTATAGTTGGTCTTATAAGCCAGTGGGTAGGTGACTAGGACGACATCTGCCTGTTTGACCACGGCCGTGCCGTTTATTGAGGTGTACTCGAGGGTTGCGTTGTTCTGGTGCAGCAGCGGGGCCAAATGCGTCGAGGGTTTAAATACCGGGAAAAAGGATTACGCCAATATGTAGAGGATAGTCTCCTTAATAGTACCGTATGAGCACTTGTGTGGAATACACACGGTCAAGGAATGCTGAAGCGACCGGAACATATCACCGTCCAGTGCCACAAGAGCCAGTACAATATATAAAGCGATATCCTATTGAGAAAGATTCACCTGCCACTATTGTAGAGTACTTAGTCGCTGGTTACAGTACAGTTATATGGTTTTGGACTTGGAGGATTAATATCCTGATGAACATACATACTAACCCTATCCTACATATGCTGGTCAACTTCAAGCTGTCTTTGGAATAATCCTACTAATATAGTATGATGACGGTCGCAAAGTGCATGACATTACAACTTGCTTAACAGGTAAACTGGGTCAGTATCTAAGAAAATCCGGTACTCGCCGTGAGATATACTCAGTTCGGACACTGGACAATATCAAACTTACCAATACATATTCTCTTTACCCGTGCCGAGGCCACAGTGCAAATCATTCTCGGCTTGTGAGTATAGCGTTTCCCAGCTGCCCAGCATCACATTTGCTAGTTTCGACTACTAGACGTCGAGATATTTACATGCTACAGTATATAGCAGGTACCATGTTTCACCTTTCTCAATAATAAATGAGAATATTTGAGAGCTGCACGAGTATGTCACATTTCGCGTAGTAGGAACGGGAAATGCCGGGTTTTTGAGGAGAGTATCTAAATAGGCCCTGATCTGAAACGGCACTCTTTAGAATTCGATTTTCTCACGGACTCAACTTGTAGAACAATTCTTGGGGAACCAGCCGAAGCCCAGTGGTAGGTCGCACTACTTAAAAAAGAGTGGGTTAGCGGATATCTCACAAAACACTAAGCGAACATGACCCTGGGACGGTATAGTATTCGTCTCCATAGGCCATCAATCTGTATACAGTCATTTTCGAAATCGATTTTGTACCCAATCGTTGACATTTGGGACCTACAGTGTTCGGCAGGTTTTCGCGCGTGACTGTCTGCGATTATTGTGGTATCGTCAATGTATCCGATATTCATTGTTTGTTCGTCTGCCTCTATTATATCTGCGTTGTAGAATAGGTAAATAATCGGGGACAGCGGTGAGCCTTGGTGGATCCTGGTATTGATTAGCGATTCAGGCTAGGAGATCTCTGGCAGCTCTAATATTGTGTAGTGTTCCCTGAGGAATAAGGTTATTTAATTGATGATTGTAATTGGGATTTATTGTTTATAGAGGTTGTGCAGGAGCTGTTGGTGTGAGATATTATTGGAGGCTTCTAAAATGTCTAGGAATAGCGCTGATGCGGTTAGATCCCGTTTCTATATATTGCTGATAATTTCGGTAACTGTGTGGAGTACTGTTTTGGTGCTCTGTTCTTTCTGTCTCTCGAAGTGGTTGTCTAGCAGGAGTTTATATTTTTCTATGAAGTATAATAGCTGTAGGGCCAGGACCCTCTTAAGTACTTTACTAGTTGTGTAGAGAAGTGCGATGGGTTGATATGCTTTTGGTTTGGAGTAGTTATTCTTTCTTGGCTTATGTAGAGCGACGGTGTGTGTTTTGTAGGAGTGTGTTGGGTAATAATCTTGCCGTAGTGATTTATCGTAGAGCTCTGTCAGGGTCGGTGCTATTAGGTTGGCTGTTGACTGGAGGATCTGATTGGTGATATTGTCTGGGCCCGGGGCTTTGTCCGCTTCTGGTCTATTGATTGATTATATTACTTTGCTTGGGGTAATTTTAGGGTTCTGTAGCGGCTCCGGGTATGTGTAGTTCTTGATATCGCTGAGGTTTGTGGCTGGTGGTGGAAGAAAGAATATATGAGACAGGAGTTTTGTTTTTTTTCCCGGTATAAAATGGAGTCCGCCCGGTCTCTGAGGGAGTGGTATGTACGCTGGTAGATGGTACGGTTCTTAGTTTACCAGGATAGGCGCCAGAGCTAGTTTATGTTACTGGTGGTTGTGATGACCCTGTCGCGGTGGGCAATCTGCCGGAATCTTTGAATAGTTTTATGGGCTGTGTATTTTTTGTATAGGAAGTTTTTTTAGAAGTGTTCTGGTGCTGTAGCTCGGTATTTAGTGTGATATTTAAGTATTGCTTGGTGTGTCTGTTTGGCCTCTCTTTGGAGGTGCAGATACTCTGTGGTAAATCCCGGTCTTGATAGTTTGATCGGTTGTGCTTAGGAGTTGAAATGTTGATTGTGTCCTGGAGACACTTGACTATCTAATTGGTTATATTGTCGAGGTCTCGGGTCACGGTTTTGGAATTATATTCCTGACTTTGATATTGGAGTTTTTCTATTTTTATGTTTCACCAGTTCCTTTTCTGCGGTGCGGACTTCTTGATTAGGTTGATCTACCTCGACTGGTAGATGTTCCGAAATCCCGCTTAGGTAGTCGACTACACCTATGTGGTGTATCTGCGTTTCTAGATCCTATGGCGTGAGGCAGAGGTCTACTGTGGATATAATTTTGGGTGGGACTTCTACCGGGGCCGCGGTATTGGTACCGCGTGTATTGGATGGTTCTACGCAGTTTCTGGAGTTTTTGGTTTGTTGAACCGGCCGTGTAATTAGTCTGTGAGGGCTGACTACGGCCAGGGGTTGTTCCTTGATTAAGGATTTCAGGTTATCCGTGTGTTTGTGATTATTTCGGGCGTCCGATCGGTGGCGGCTCAATAGAGGGTCGTAGATATTGAAGTCGCCGCAGATAATTTATTGTTTTTCTCCAGGGATCGTGTCGACCGTGGACAGGGCAGCCCGTAGGCTGGTCACACCTTGATTGGCTCGGATCTCGGGTGGATTGTAGATATCCCCAGACTATGCAGACCGAGCGGAATAGTTTAGAGCAGATTACAGTGCCTTCCATATCAAAGACATAGAGGCGCCATTTTAAAACCTAATCACATGATGTAGTAGTCTAATTGTGACAGATCTCTTCCAACACAGTTAACCCCACTTTTTGACTCAAATCTCTTCACTCCTGAGCCATACCAACCTATACTGTTCCGTTTCTTCAAGGGCAGACAAATCATCTTCTGGATTCTTTTTCTTTTTCCCTTGGATAAAGATGTCATCAACAAGGGCCCACAACGATTTACAATCATGGAAGGACGCTATCGACGGCCTGATACCCAACAATCAACATGATGGAGGAGCCCGGGGCGGTTATTTTTGGACATTTAAAACTACAGTTTCAGACTTTCATCGTTGGTAGCATACAACCCTGGAACAACTTACAGAATTTGCCATATTAGGTTGAGTATAGGCAGTGACTAGGGTTTGAAAGAGCGGAAGAAAGAAAATCAAACGCGAAGGAAGGTGAGAATAGAAGAGTGGCTTTGACGATTAATGGTGCGCTGTGTGGGTATTGGCTTGCCCAACTAAGCAGCCACCACTTGCTAAGGAACAGTGACAGGATCATGCCAGTCGATATTGGCAACAGTCTAATGAATACAGATTCACATAATCGATCTCACACACAAGTATAAGCAGTATTGGAGTCTGGCTGTGGTGTCTTCTCTACGCGGTCGCGATCCAGATGCCGAGTAACGAGACCAGTTGAGAGATAGCTGATCATGACCAGGAATTCGGGAAGTATACCAAAGACAACCTTCACTGCTAGGCTTCCACCGGACATATTCTGGTATTTGAAGGCGATCACAATGGCATAGGCAATACGCACTCCGATGAGAGGCACGGCAATCTTCACAGCCAAAAGGAGCTTTTTCTCGTCGTCTAGCCGACGGTGGTGAGCATTTGCTTTGGCAGAAGCTATGACCAGACCTAGCACAATGAACCATCCCGTGGCAAATATAATGAGTCCAACTTCCAACAAGTGAAAGTTCTTGCCACTGGAAGCAGCGAGACCAATACCCCCGGTGACGACCATGTGGGGAATCAGAAGGCCAAACGGACCGAGAATCGCAGGCAGCGATGATTGAATCGAATGATTGCTGCGTGCGAATTAGCTTGTGACATATACCATGATGCAACCAAAGGAAGGCCTACGATTCGTGCAGAATTCCTAGGGCTGCCAGCAAGAGCGGCGAGAGACCAATCCCGCTGATAATTGAAGCGGGTGTACTTGGCTGCCCAGTTGTGGACAGTGCGTGGTATAACATGCCGTTTCCTACCAACCGTAGGCCACACATCACGAAGACATACAGCCATCCAAGTTTCCCATGCTTTCGATGTGCAATGAAACAGTATATAGCGGGAATAGAAGTAATACCATAAAAGGCCAGCTGAGCTAGCTCGAGGCTCTTGGTTGAGGTTATCATGACGAGTGTAGTTGGGTATGCGGTGCGATGTATAGAGTAATAGAGCGCTGGACTGGTGAAGAGATCTATAAAGATTTTGTATTTAGAATTCGTGGGAGGTTTCGAGACGTAGATAGCACAAGCCTTTTTATGTGCTCTCCGAGGGAGGGTCAATTTGGGTTTTCTGGCTATTAATTTTGGCCAGGGGCTGCTATTTGGGGTCTATGACCCATGCCGAAAGCGAGGAGCGTCATAACGGTAGATATTAGCGCGCAGTCTGGTGGAGCACTCTTTGCTGAAGCTTATCCGCGGGGAAGATATAAGATATGACCTTGCTAAGATAGGGAGAAAACCCGAAACCGAGATCTAGCGTTTCGGAAAGTTGCCGGTTGTATGTGGTCTTTTCTGCCGTTAGGCGTGACTGATGAGCTTGTCGGCAAAAGACATATGGCTTCAATACCGAACGTGTCCCCCCGGAGCATTAGTTATGTAAAATGGTTAACTAGATATTATAAATTTAATTCTAATTGCTATTGTCAGGCTAAAACAACGTATCGATAAAGTCCCGCATCGTCACAGAGGATGATGCTCCATTGGCAGGAGGATCCTGTGCAATGATGCCAAGAGGCCACGCCAAAGCCCATTTCCAATCAGCAGGCATAATACTGTCAATACCTCGCACCTCTTGTTCAGGAATTCCACAAAGCCACCATATATTCTCTACGCCCTTGGCCAAAGCAAACAAGTGTGCTATTATTGCAAGAGCTCGTGGTCGTTTCTCGCGGACAAAATCGAGAAAAAGCTTGGGTACAACCGGCGGGAACCCATTAAATATCTTGCGAATGACAAAGTCTGGCTCTCGGTTCTGCACAGCTACATACAGGTACTCTAGATACGTGATGGTGCCGGAATAAGCATTTTTAACCATGTCTGTCATCTCCTCTCGGTGATATTTCAGAAGATAATTGAATGGCTTTGCGCGAATCTCATCCGAGTCACTTGATTCACGTTGCCAGATTGTGGGTTGTGCAACAAGGAGTGGGCATAATCGTGAATTTGATGCCATCAACTGATCATAGGCGGTCCTCATGATGGTATGAATACCACGTGCCATCGATAGCCAAAGGATCGGGGGCTCGTAGGGCTCCGGAGCGCCTTCTGAACGGAGGAAAAAAGTATATAGAGATAGTAGGACAGCATTCAGACAAACTGATTCACTTGTGTTGTCATCAAGTTTTCCCGTTACGGAGCGATGCCACTTAAGTGCGAAATCCATGTACCCGTAGGATATGGGTCGAAGTGACGATGCTTCGCCTGGTAGCAATGTCGCACGATGTGCTGCCGCGAGGGCAAGTAAAGTGTGAAGAAGCGGTTCATACTCAAATGCCATTTGGGGTACAGAGACATTCCACATTTCTCGGACGGATGACAACTGAGCGGAGCTCATGGTGCCCGCAGTTACGGTGACCCAGTGATGCATGAGGCGCAGCTCTAGAATCCGCCTGCCTCCGAGTCCTGGGGAGGGCAGACCGGGCCAAGGACTCTCTTCGCACCGCTGGCAAGCAACCGCGTTTGTTGGCTTGAACTTGGACGGACGAGGATTATAAATCACCATCATCAATCCAGGGTATTCGCATAATACATTATGCCGGGCGCAATGACCGCAGTGAGGTCGCTTTTCATCGCACTAATTAAAGGTCAAACTCCTAACTGAGGGCGCAACACGCCATATCGCTCACCTTGACCTTCCGTGCTTTACACCGAAGGCAACCGGTTGTAGATTTACGATGGTTCAGGCGAGGTGGCATCCTCTGCACTGACTGTCGATGTAAGCTCAGTTTTGGCTTGAAGGCCGATATTATTGTTCGCACACCAATTAGTATCACATCAAGGATCAGCTCGGTTTCGTGAAGAAGACCCTCTGAGTGCAAGGGCAGAAAGCGGAGTACTTATTTTCGGAAGGCAAAAGTTTTTTGGCCTCTCGGGTTCGGTTTGATGTACAGTTTCGGGCAAAGCGCGTACCAGACAAGATACTTTATTAGACAATAGCAGCTGCCTAGTCCCACTGTGGCACTCCATTTATGGTTAGTAGCGCGGGATCTAAGCCTTGTCCATCCGCAGCATCAACGGGTGATTGAAATAATAAATAGCTGTTTAATTCTACCCAGGAATACATTCAATTGATTCAATTCTTCAACCTACTCTTAAAATTCCACAAGAGCCTCTGATTCTGCAGAACAACACACTTAGGCCATACCACACCGACAGTCATACAATAATGGGACTCATTAAGACCGGCCTGACTCTAGCCGGTGGATATGGGCTTCTCAAAGCTGCATCGAAGTGAGATTTTCCGTCTTTGCATTATCGATCTACTTCATGAACTATGCTAACATAACAGTTCAAAGAGCCGTTAATGAATACGAAGACAAAAAGCACAAACGCTCCAGCCAGCCCGAACACCAATATCAGCAACATAACTACCTGGGCCGTGAGCCACATATGAACTACATGCATTCCCCCCAACCCCAATGGCAGTCTCACCATGAGCCACAGTACTACCACGGAAGTCACACCGGCTACAATTATTTCCTAGAGAGACAGCCCTGCAGTGCTCAAGAGAATCGAAAGAGCTATGGTGGCCAAACCCCTCCTCCATACCATCGCGGTTATGGCCAAACACAAGGTGTCGTCCAGACCGGATCGGCCCAAGAATATGATCCAGGAAGGAAACTTTGAATTTTCGAGAACTTTTGTATGAATTTGATGGGGTACAGGGTGCTCGAAAACATGGGATTGTGATGGTGCGTAGACTCGGACTTCGTATAGCAAAAAGCAAATTTTGACTTGATAATTGCGAGGTGGAATTTCGTCTAACCTCAACATCATATCTTTAATTCTGGAGTACAATGGTGTTATTCTATAGAACCTATCCTAGAAAGGTCTTTGATATAAGAGATCAAGCTGGTCAGAGTTGCCAAAGCCCTGGAGTGAGTTGCCTATCTATGTTCGAGGCCGAATACTCCGTGATCTACACTCTAGAGACCCTCCTTCACTTCCACACAGCCAGCCACAACCACCCCTCTGCAGGTCCAATGTAAATAGGGAATGTCCATCACGTAGCATTATCAGTCCACCTAGGAACTCCCAGTAAGCACTGCGTATGGAAGACACGAATAGTTTTGTATTCTCCCCCTCTACCTATCGAAAGCGTGTGGTTTACGTCTCGAAAAGGTCTGAGTCCATACTGTCCGTACCAAGAATGGAGATTAATCTGTGTACAGGCGATTTGTGGTTGATCGGCGATATATTCCGTCAGAGCCGGCGTAAGGTCAATATGGCCAATAGCACGGGTTAATCCATGCCACTGCAAGATTGCCTGACAGGTTATTACATGGCTAAACTACAATGCGGACCACAGAAGAAGACAGGACTTGACATTGATGACATTGAGCTAGCATCTGGATACCAGCTTACCATTGTCAGATATACCAAATTCCGCTCATTGACTGAGTTGGTAATGTCGTTTGATAACCCTAGAAGGGCATCACAGATAGTGGGCCATCACCACATGGAACTCCATCTTCCGTCGGCAGAGTGACTGTATGTATTTTCGCTCCGCTGTATTCCCTTCGTTTAACACTATGGTAGGGGGATGCTTTTGGCTACCTTATGTTAATGAGCGAGGGTTCTGATATCGGCTATGCTCAAAAGATCCTAGCTAACGGTTTGACAAGAGCAAAGAGGTATTGAGGGAGATTCTCAAGGTGAACCTCTCAGTATTGCGAAGCTGGTATCTACGGAGAGCTTCATCGTTGTGTGAGCTCCCATATACTATATTCAACCGTCAACAATAACCTTACATGTGGTGAGAACTTCCAATATTAGTTTGGCCATTTAACTCTACTGCACATTAAAAATGTCTGTTTTATGTAGCCGTGTTCAGGCCTCCACCTCCGCGTAATATGCATCCCACGAGAACCAATCAAATACACTGTCAAATGCCTTCCTGGACGAATTACGAGATGTTCCTCTGTCACCAGCACCAGGGTGACTATTCGGGTCTTGATGCTCCACATCAGCCATAGGCCATGTGGGATTCAGATCAGCTGGAAGCCACTCTAGGTAAGTAGCGACGTCTGGCTCCTCCACGTCGACGCCAGGGAAATTCCCGCTATCCTCGGCTAGACTGGAGGCAAGGTCGTTCATTCCTCGGTCACTGTATGCCGACCCATCGTAGTCTCCCGCCTGTGATGGCCTGGGACTTTCTGTGGATGATTCCATGTTGTTGGCTATCTGGGCCGACGCGTACTGACGGACATGAGTTTGTGCGAGCCGAAGGAAGGTAGCTGCCACGCGCTGTAGTCTGGCACAGACAGTAGCTAGTAGACGCATCTGTGATCGCATTTCTGCGTAGTAGGCCACAGTCGTAGATAGCAGCTGCAGGTCCTGTTCAACTGCCGGTGTCCAGCAAGTATGATGAACGATGTTCTCAAATATTACAAAGAAAGGAGTAAAAGGGTAATACAGGAGGTGCCTGTATCGATCGTATTAGCACACGGGCCGGGTTAACAGGGCTACTTTCCATACCAAACGACTCCATTATATATCGAACTCCAATTTGACACCATTGAACTCAGAAGAGAGATAGCATCCCGAGCAGATGATAGCCGAAGAGCCGAGTTCGATTCATCTCCCTTTAGCAGGATGACAAGAATGTGAAGGTAGTGAAACTTGATGCTGTTGATCCCGAGGGTCATCTCTCGGAGGTGATTCGCATTTGCCGTGGCACTTTCGGCATTCATAGTTTCGGTAAGGGCCTATCTCGAGGTTAAGGAATTATAATTCTGAATACTCTGAATAAGGCGAAATGTACTAACCTGGACTGTGCCTTGATACCAGTCATCCAATTTAGAGCGAATGCCTCTCCTTGCAAGCCACGAATGACCCGTCGGCAGAGCGTCCAAGATAAGTCCTGTTAACTTCGACAGATCCACTGATCTCCTGAAATGCTGGGCACCGAATCTGGAGACTTTTTGTGCATTTTTCTCGCCGTCGCGGAGGTGGAACCGTAACAGAATATCATCATCTGGCAACGGTACCTTCTGATAAACGGCTGTCGGCAGAAACGCCGGGCGACCAAATGCGAGAGAACAAGACTTATCCATCACAAACAGAAGCCAAAATAGACAAAGTCGCTTTTGCCTCAACTCGGCTGAAGGGTGATTCGATACGTGTAGTCCTAGAGCCTCGGCCTGCCGGCAGGCGTGTCCCAGTAGCATCCACGATAGGTTGGGCGTAGCATAGTCCTCACCATGCATGGATAGAAGGGTTAACGCCTGCACATTAACCTCACGCGGTTCAAGGAAGATACGGCTGTCATTAAGCGCTAGCTGTAAGTTACGCCGCAGCCCTTCTGCCTCCTTACCATCGTCGTCTCCAGTTGATATATCGGAAAGTATTAAGAAATTCAAGTAGACAACCCATGCCTTTTCCCGGACTTTGTGCGGCTCGAAAACAACCTGTCTGACCACTTCATCAGTCGGAGCAGGGAAGAATGGTTCAGCGATCTCAGCAAGTTCCCAGAACTCTATCCGATGAACGACAAATCAGTATAATATGAGAGCAGCCGGTATAATGCCTTACTGCTTATCAAGTGGTATCCCGTCGGCCTCGAGGGAACGCAAAAATGGGGAGTATATTCCAAGACATTTTGGTTCACTTGCCCCGTGGTTAGTCTATCCGAGAGATATCGAAGCTCCGAGTAAGCGCTCTGACGAGTGTCATCATATGATAATCGAGGGATCACATCGATGTTGGCTGGTGTCTCCCGTAAGAAAGAGAAGGAATGCGATGGCCCGATGTACAGATCGGAATTAGAGACGTTCACTGAAGCTGAAGCTGACTGACCAGGTCCAGTCAGGCTTTGAGGGTCAGCCGGCTTCAGAGGTGCCGAAAGAATAGTCTGCAAAGCGCGGTCGACGGAGTTGGTTAAACGTTGCACCGTGAACTCCAGATCCCGCAGACGAGCTTCGATATCAGTATGCGTCTCTGGCCTTCTTGGTGAATTAGTCGAATCTTAGTGTTAAGCTCGGATAAACCGGGTGGACTTCTCTCACACGCGATCGATACTCGGCTGGGAGGAAGACGATATCTCTCTCGAGTAGTGACAGCCCCCTGGCCATGGCTTGCAGATGCTGCATTTAGGACGCTCCCGAGAGCATCTTAGAAGCGTTAGCTAAGTATTCTCTGGTGCATAGACAGATTTGTGTAGGATACTTTAGCTTTTTCTGTCGACAGTGATCACACTGTGCAGGAGCTGGTCAGTGGCGATAGCTGCGGGTGTTTTCGCGCTTCCTTACCGCGTATCGAGCGAATCGCTGGCTAGCCCCCAATGGTCCGCTAGCCTCCATTATACAGGAGCTTCCGGAGGGGTTCCGGTAAATCCGTTGAGAGACAGTGGTTGCTGTGCAGAATGAAAACAAGCAAGAACTGGTGAAAGTACAGAAACCCCCGTCAAGTCGGTCGTTGACTGGTTGCCGCCGGAGGTTCGTCCGAAGTCAACCAATCAGAGGGAGTAGAGCCGGACGTCTCGGCATCAATGGCAGGGCACGTTATAAAAGTAGTAAAGATTGGCTGCTTCAATACTTCATATTATTCCTACTGACTTTCTTTTCAATTTTTTTTATCTCACTTGCTTAACCTTGGCAGAACTACCTACAATGGAATCACAACCATCCATCGCCATTATCGGCGCAGGACCAAGTGGGCTAGTATTCGCCCGACTTTTGGACTTGGGTGGCATCACCGACTATGTCATCTACGAGCGAGATGAGTCGGCTACGCCAGGTCCCTGGCAGCAAGGAGGGACTCTTGATTTGCATGGGCCTTCCGGGCAGCTGGCACTCAAGCGTGCCGGGTTATTCGACAAGTTCTGCAAGGATCTCGCCCGCTGGGAGGCATCCGGCTTACATATTGTCGACTCTAGAGGTGCAACAGTCATCCAGATTGGCGAGGGCAGTGATAGACCTGAGATTGACCGCTTACAACTGCGCCAGCTTCTCTTGGACTCAGTGCCTGCGCATAAGATCCGCTGGGGTCATGCTGTCAGTACCGTTGAGAGAAACATAGATAGCCCCACTGCAACCGGTGATAACGGCTGTATCATTCGCTTTGTGAATGGGACTTCGGCGACTGGCTTTCGGCTTATTGTTGGTGCTGATGGTGCTTGGAGCAAGGTGCGCCCTTTGGTACGTTGACGCGATACCCTTCGACCTTAGCTAATACAATAGCATCACTAACCTGCCGCTTAGCTCACTTCGGCCAAGCCAGTGTACTCGGGAAAGATGTTCATTGAAGGAAGCCTTTCGCATAATAATCCAAACTATAAGATAGCCACCGAAATGGTGGGCCCGGGCAACATCGCAGCGCTCGGTAATGGAATTAAGATGGCGGTACAGCAGGTCTCCAATGGCACGTATCGCGTGTACTTTGGGTTACCTGTACCTGAAGACTTTTACCACCACCGTCAACCGAGTATTATGGCTGCTCCTGACCTCATTAACAAAACTGAGGCTCTACGGCAGCTTCTCCTGTCATCCCACGATTTCTACGCCACTTGGGCACCCGAGCTCAAAGCTCTAGTGGAGACGGCTGAGGGCCCCTTCCGCGCTTGGCCGTTGTACCGTATGGAGCCTGAGTTAGTTGGCTGGATGCGTAGCGTAGCTCCTGGTGTGACATTACTTGGAGATGCGGCGCACCTTTCAACACCTTTCGCTGGCGAAGGGGTCAACTGTAGCATGTACGATGCAGTTGTGCTCGCCGATCGCATTATTGAGGGATGTGGTAGGGATGCGAATCTTGCCAGCATAGAAGACAATTCGTTGGAAAAGGCCCTGACTGCGTACGAAGAAGACATGTTTCAGCGCGGTCGAGAGCTGATTCAGCGTAGTACGAAGAGCGAGACTATGCTTTTTCATGAGGGCGCTACTGCACTGTTTTCCAAATTCTTCAAATAGGACTGGACAAGTAAGGGTGATGCTAGAAAAGGAGAAAGAAAAAAGGCCAACACTTAGATCGGGAACGATCTATGTGGAGACATGGACGAACGCATGAAGTCCTTGGGGCTGTTTGAAAGTCTCTTGGCCGGCAAAGATGACTCGGAAAATGATATATGTAAGATCTTCGAAACAGCCTGCGAATGCATCAATCCGATGTGTGTTTGCCCTAGTTGTTTCAGGTGAGTGCCAGCATTATACTGGTTGCTATATCTGCTCCCAGTGCCATCGGAGTGTCTAGCCGGCCACAAATTGAGCAGGCTTCTGCTACAATATATTTTACGGCTCTCCTTTGGGCTGCAACTCGGATCTACATTTAGGATACTTTTGTGAATAACCAATTACTTTCCAATATTAATTGAATTAATGTGCCCTCACTGGTAGTTTTTCAGCAGCTGTCAAGTCCGTATCTTTTGAAGATACCCGTTAACGAGAATCGGCTAAGTCATTGCAGACCGGATACCGTTCCCGAACGCTAGGCTATGGATATAGCCGAAAGTATACGGGCATGTAAATCGACAAACAATTTATCCGATAGATAAATGAGCGAATGTATAGACAACATTAGACAGCTATTCATTCATCTCTACAATCCAATATCGAATACTGACAAAACAAAATGACACCCCCAACACCACAACACTACCACATCTTCGGCCAGGGAATATCCCAAAGTCTCTCCCCTACAATCCACAATGCCGCCTTCGCGCACTACGGACTCCCACACCGATATGACATACAAGAATGCAACGGTCTTCACGACGTCAAGTCCTTAATCGATGACCCAGCCTTTGGCGGTTCTAGCGTGACAATGCCCCATAAGCTCAGCGCCGGGGAGTTCTGTGCTCATGTCGCTGATTCGGCTACTCGGCTGGGAGCGATTAATACCCTCATTGCTCGATCAATTGATGCTGGAGATGGCACATTAAAGCGGGAGATCCATGGTGATAACACAGATTGGTCGGGCCTTTATTCCCTGATCAAGGAGTATGCCTCTGGGGAGGGAAAACAGGTTGGACTTGTGATTGGGGCTGGAGGCGCAGCGAGAGCAGGTGTTTATGCAATGGCTCAGGCTGGAGTTGAGAGAATTTATGTTGGCAATCGGACGTTGGCGAAGGCGGAGCAAATTGCGCGGGACTTTCAAGATTTATGCCGCGTTATACCCGTTGCGTTTCCATCGACGTTACCAGAGGCTCCGGATGTGATTATTGGAACTGTTCCCGGGGAGGCTATGTCCCAAGAGGCATTCAAGAATCTGTTTGGGAATGAGAAGGGTCTCTGTATTGAGATGGCATATAAGCCAAGAGTGACGAATTTGTTGGCTGTGGCGAGGGAGAACCCCGGATGGATTACGGCAGATGGGGTTGAGGTCCTTCTTCGACAGGGCTTTGAGCAGTTTCGGTTGTGGACGGGCTTGGATGCACCGGAGGAGGTTATGAGGAAGGCCGTTGGGGCTGCTACGGGAGGCAAGGTTGGAGGGACATCGTCATTATAATATAGAATGCAAGCCTACAGTAAATAGAACACCACTAGATCTGCGTTGATCCAACTTGGATACGTTTTAGAAAAACGATGTTGACTTAGACCGAGTATTATGGACAATCTTTCTACTGCGGCTCCTATAAATCATCTACGGCGCGAAGTGTAGATGTAGCCGATCTGTAAAATGCATCTCAGATCATATACGCGATTTACATCTTAACTAAACGTTCTTGCAAGACAATAAATATACTGAGTGAGTTAGAGGTCAAGCTGACTGCACTGGCAATAGTGATTTACTGCTATGGAAAGATCTTTGATGGATATCCGAATCCTTGGGAATTTTAACACGCCTAACAGCACATAGCGTACATTACCAAGCAACATCCTTTCCATCCATCCAGTCCTTGGCCTGGAAATAAAGCAAATCATGCTTCTGTCCATTGATCGTGGACCCCTCCCTACGATGACCCGGCAAATCCAACAGCACCTTAACCCCCATAGTCTCCTCCTGCATATACGCCAGATACCTATACCCAGGCGGATACTTCTTCAACCTCTCCTCATCCAGAACAGGAACACGTCCCGGATTAACAGGAATCAACTTATCCTTCTCATACCAATGCCTGACAAACCTGGCCCGCCACTGACCCTGCAGATCAGGATACGCAGGATCCGTCATCTTCTCCCAGAAAAAGATAAACCGACAATCACTCTCCGCATCAGCGTCGCATGTCCCGCCAGATACACAGCTGACGTCGCTGAACCGCTGTGTGATGGTTGCCTTCATCTTTGTTACGGCACGTGTGGCGTTCGGGTCGATGTCGGTTGTGCTGCCGTGGATTCGGTGCATAATGAACGCTCCCTTGTCCATTCCGGCTTGGGAGGCTTCGATGAATTTTTTATGGTGGGTGAGCCCTGTCCAGGTTGTGTAGATGTGGGCTTCTGGGTGGAAGATTGAGAGTAGGTTTTCCCATTCGCAGGCGTCGCGGTAGCAGGGCCATCCTTCTGCTAGTTCGCGGAGCATGTAGCGTTCTAGGGCTAGTTGGGGTGGCCCGTTGTTGCGGATGGCGTTTTCTGGCCGTGTGCCGGCGGGGAGGGAATGGAGGTCGGGCATTTTGAAGATGGATACGTATGAGTAAGAGGAGATGAAGTTTTTTTTGGAATTCAAGGGAATGGAGAATCAGCGCAAACGGATCATGTTAAGTAATTCCAGGTGCGGAACTATATTCCCCGGAACCAGTATGCATCGTTGTCTGGTAGTCGGCTAAATCCTCCCCGCATCGGCTGTATACACAACCGATCTCTTGTGCATAAGAAGATATGGTAGCTTCTGCTACACCTCAGATTTACCTACACGGATAATCATTGTCTCTATCAATTCAGCATACCTGCATTCCCGTATTTCACAATGCCCTCAGAAACAGATCCTCGTGCCTATGCATACCTCGTCGGTGTCGGAGTGACCCACTCCATCGCTCCACCCATGCACAACTATATCGCAAAAGCATTGGGCCACGACTGGACATTCATCGCGAAAGAATGCCCAACAGTTGAAGACGCCGTTGAACTATTCCGACGATCTGACTTCGCCGGCGGCGTGGTGACCATGCCTTACAAGCGCACTATCATGGACCACCTCGACGGTCTGGACGAATACGCTATTCGACTTGGGGCATGCAACAATGTATACCGGACATCCGACGGAAAGCTAAGAGGCACCAATACAGACTGGCGCGGGATTAAGGGGTGTTTGCTGGGAGCCAGCGCAGAAGGCAGAGGAAAGCCGGCTGTGCTCATCGGTGCCGGAGGAGCTGCGCGGGCGGCGATATTTACTCTACACGATCAATTGGAATGTCGACAGATCTATCTCGTTAATAGGGATCGTGATGAAGTCAAGGTCCTTTTGGACGAAGTGAAACAGGTGTACGGGGACAGCTTGGAGATCATTTACGTGGAGCGCGTCGAGCAGGTTGAGGGTCTCCCCTCGCCCTATTATATCGTGGGCACTGTTCCGGATGCTGAGCCTAGCACCCCCGACGAGGTGGAAGTTCACCAGATTATTGGGTCATTTTTGTCGACTCCTCAAGAGAAAGGCGTTCTACTTGACATGTGTTTTAAGCCACGAAAGACGCGGATCCTGCAGGCTGGACAGGCAAACGGCTGGAAGACCGTCGAAGGAACCGAGATTATCGGCCACCAGATCCATGAGCAATACCGACTGTGGTGCGGCGAGGAAGAAAGTAGCCAAATTCCAGTGAATGACGCATGGGCAGTGCTTCGCAAGGCAGCCGAGGAAAGTCCTGCAATCAATTTTTAATTAGGGAGAATTCTTTTCATCGATTATGCATTTGTAGATAGGCGATCGGGCATTTTCCGATTAGGGTCAAGTTCGGTTAAGAATAGTGCCGTTATCAAGAACTATATGTACAGGACCGGTCCTTCACATCAATATAGGTTTTGTTAGGTTCTCATTTATAATTTCGAACTGATTATCTTTCCCCGTATTTACAGTTGTCCCTGCCACAGTTCGAACGCCAAAATGCCTTGTGCGCCAGCAATCGCATCCATGTCTCTAGGCAGAGCCTGGGTGCATGCCCTCCCCGAAAAGCTCTCCCAGGCAGCCAAGGCAGGATTCAAGGGTGTCGAAATATTCTACGAAGATTTGGAATATCTCGCCAAAGAAAAAGGGCCCGTGAATGATTCAACCTTGCTTGCTGCCGCTCAAGAAACGAGAGCACTCTGCGACCACTACGGCCTAAAAGTGATTGGAATGCAACCATTCTTGTTCTATGAAGGTCTCACCGATCGAGCTCAGCACCGGGAAAAGATCGAGCGCCTTAAGTTGTGGTTCGTCATCGTCAAGATACTCGGCACCGATATCATCCAAATACCCTCGAACTTTCAATCCGAAGGGATATCGGGTGATCTGGATTTGATTGTTTCCGACATGATCGAAGTTGCGGACATGGGTTTGAAAGAGGAGCCTGTCGTCCGGTTTGCATACGAGAACCTTGCCTGGGGTACTTTCATTTCAACGTGGGAGGATTTGTGGGAAGTGGTTCGGCGCGTGGACCGGCCTAATTTCGGTTGTTGTCTGGACACCTTCAACATCGCTGGACGGGTATGGGCGGACCCTGCCAGCGCCTCTGGTAAGACAACAGATGCGGACGCGGCATTGGCTGCATCTTTACAGAGCCTTGTTCGGACGGTCGATGTGAACAAGGTGTTTTACGTGCAGGTCGTCGACGCAGAAAGAATGGAACAGCCGCTGATCGAGGGTCATCCTTTTCATGTGGAAGGACAGCCAGCACGCATGAGCTGGAGTCGCAATGCCAGACTGTTCCTCTATGAGCAAGAGCGCGGCGGCTATCTTCCAGTAGTACAGGTGGCTGAAGCATTCTTGAAAGGCCTTGGCTTTGAGGGGTGGGTGTCAATGGAGTTGTTTTCGAGGTCGATGGCGGATCCAGACCCGACAGTGCCAGAGACACATTCACAACGGGGCATTAATGCCTGGAAGAGGCTGGCGGAGGAATTAGATCTCTAAGTTGGCTCGCTGTGTATATATCAAGTAGACGGGATTTCCTCATTACTTTCGTCTAATTTAGGATTACAGATCAGTATCAACCCTGAGCTGGTTGTTGCAACTCGGCAACAAAGTCTGTTACCAGGTCCCCTGCATGGAAGCCCAGGTTATGCGCAAATGTAGGTTCGTGGCTGTAGACAGTTAGAATACACTGTTACTGACGGTGTACCGGATAGAGCATACCTCATCGGCGTAATGGAAGCAACCATTTCTTCAAACAAAGCGTCAAAACTGCCTGTTTCATCCAATAGATGTGGGGTCTGTTGCTGAATTGAAGAGACTGGGGTAGGAATGGTAGGTGCTACTGTCAATTCAGGCGTGTCAGAAAGACCCGAGGCCAGGTAGCTCTGGGCATCACGAATGCTGGTAGGATTGATGATGGGCGCAGTTGCACCAATATGGGCCATGTTGACAGGCATCCCAGGCGTGTATGTATTATTGAAGGATTGGATCGCAGGAAGAAGACTATCCAAGTTCTCTACATTCCAACCCGGTCGCAAGTTACTCATATACGACCTGTCTAATCTCGTGGGGCTGGCCAACTTCAGTTTACCCGTAAGCTGACCGAGTCGCTTTTGCAACACATCCTCTTCACCACAGCCACTGATCAAAATGCTCGTGCGTAAACATCGTTGTGCCTGGAAAAAAAACCAATAGAGAAGGGGCGAAGATTTCGTTTCGCCTGTGATCTCAATGTATTGATCAAGCAGATCCAGGCACGATCGCAAGGCATGGAGTGCCATGGTGGTAATGGCCGCATCGTCGACGTTACATTTGCTCACGAAGCACAACGTAACAAAGGCTGATGTCAGGTGCAAATTCAGCAATGGAGGGTTGAGTGAGTGACGCGGGGGATATGGGCAGCGTGTTGAAAGAACTGATTTCCAGTCTCTTAATTTAGAAACAATCTGTTGTATGGCCTCCTGTCCCGGTGGACAGTGCAAGACTTGGGTCAATAATTGCATGAGCTGATGGACCAGGTTAAACATGCTCAGGGCTCGCAATGGCCCCTTCGGAGCAGGTCTTTGACTCGGGACTTGATCACCAGAGGCTGTCCATGTCTCCCATTCCTCCAGGTCGTCCTCGGCGATTGGTTTATTTTCACTCTGCTCTACCAAAGAAAGACACGGAGTCTTTTCGAGAAGGGCAGAAACCATGTTATCAAGAAACACACAACCTTGGAAAACGTGTTTGTATCTCGATTTTCTGGCTGTCTCAGGGAGAGTCGCGACAATTCTCATAGCCTGGCCAACGAGCACCCACGCTTGGGTTAGGTCTCCACGTCCAATATTCAGGAGAGCCACAATTAGTAGCGTCTGAACGTGACTCAAATGTAGATTGTTAAAATCTAGCATCAGGCGCAGGCGTATGGAGCTTTCTATATGTTTCGGCTCTAGACAAGCCTCCACACTGGCATTTTCTCGCATCGTTTGCACGTATGCAACAATAGCCCATAGAACTAACGGATAACCTGTGTCACGATCGTTTGTGGAAGGGTCACTGTGCATGGTCCTCAGGATGTCCCGCCGGTCAAGGATAGGGAACCAGCATTGGATGTGAACAAAATAGAAGTCCACCAGCTCTGCGACATCCTCTGGGAATGGCAAGTTGAGGATGTCATTGGATGAATTGATATGCAATGGAGGCTGAGGAGGAGGCATGGAGTCCATATCAGCATTCGAGACATTCACTGGGGTCTGGGTCGTCCGCTCAGGACTATGTGTGTCGCATGACTCCCATTGGTGGTCATCATCGTCATCGCCAAGGGGTTCGTATATATCCTCTTGCGAGCTAGGTGCTAACAGGCGACTCACACCTTTGGCGACTTTGGACTTGCGCCATATCAATGTGCATTTCTCGGACGATTCGGTGGCGAAAAAGCCACTGTGATGCTGAGGATTACGAAGGAAGCCTTGAACCAGGTTTTCGCTGTCAGGGATTTGTTGGAACATAATTCCCAGTATAGTTTCAAGGGCCTTCACGTAGCCGGTTTGCAAACCACGCCGTCGACCGTTATCCTGGTATGTACATCGCCGGCCGGCCTGGCGGCAGATCGCACACTCTGGTTGCTCCCCGTCGCATTTGGATTTGCGGCGACGACACTGGTCGCAAGCACGGCTAATCCGCTGTCGCTTGTTTGCGTGTGATCTTGGCATATCTTTGGGTATGCCAGACTGAGACCGCCAGCATGGTATGCTCGCTAGCTGAGACCGTCACCGTCGTATATCCAAACAGGGAGGATACGGATGTGTGCACGTGATCGGCTATGGAATTAACCGATGGCGAATCCGAAACTCAAAGATCAAGAACATCCAGACGATCTCGTGGTGTATGGGTTCAGAATGTGAGTTTTGATTCTTTGAATACGTACACTGAGGATGAACTTCCAAGTACCCAGTAGCCATGTGCAGCACAATGGACTGCCATCGTCTTCTCGACGATACAGCTCGGACGCTAGCCTGGTGCTGGTTGGGTTTCCCGGGGCGGGCAAGAAAACCCTAGGAATCATGGCAGCTGTGGCGTTGCGTCGACGGCTTGTTGACTTTGTCGCTGTTTTTCAGCAAAGGCACGGCATGCATCCTCAAGCTTACATTGCCTCACATGGCTCGGAACGATATCGCAAACTCGAGCTAGAAGTGACCGAGGAGATATTAACGGAGCATCGAAAAGGATGTGTGATTGTTGGACTCGGCTGGCTGGCAAGTAGACAACAGCAGGTACTGTTGGAAAACTTCGCCTCCTGTCATCCTGTTCTTTACATCCGACGCGACCGAAGGGATCTACAGCAGCTTATCGCGACTAGCCAGGACAAGTTTGAGCGCATGTGGGACGCTGGAAATTCGTTCTTTGAATCGTGTTCCAACCTGGAGTTCTACAACGTGACAGAAGGTTCGACTGACGAGGCTCGCTCTGCACTACCTGCGTATCTAAAGTTGAAAGAGACGGAGAGGACGTTCGTAAGGTTCCTGCATCGCATCTGGGGCCGTGAACACCTGGCTCGTTATTCGGCAGATCCATTCTCTGCGTCGTATACGTATGCTTTGCAGGTACCAATAGCTTGCTTAGAGGGACTACTCGAAAGTTACGAGGAACTCGAGAATGGGGCGGATGCAATAAACTTGAAAGTTGAGCTTTCTGATTTCCACGGCAGAAGGCCATCCGAGTCAATGGCAAGGGCGGTAGCCATGCTTAGGAGGCACTCGCGGGCCCTGGTGATCGTAGATATCATTCCGTCCTCGGTGCCAGATATATTGAGCTATCGCAAGCTCCTAGGGATGGCCTTGCGGACCATACCAGATGCTATCACTTGCTCCATGGCACATGGAGATGACCTGGCGCAGGAAGTAGCTGCTGCCAAGGGTTACATTAAGGCTATAGCAACCTATCATCAAGAATCCTCTCTGGCGAGAAATGACACACATCCAGAGCTTCTTACCCTCCGCCATAAAGCACACAGTATTGGTTTCGATGCAATCCATATAACCGGCGAATCAACAGCACCCGGAGACAGTCTTCACGGTATAACTCTCGCCAAAGACTCTCTCATACCCACCATCGCATACGATACGGGACTCTTTGGACGCACTTCTGTCTGCTTAAATCCAATTTTGTCACCGGTAGTGCTCGAAAGCATGAAGTCGACAGGTGTCACCTTGCGGGAAGCAGAGATGGCCGTGTCAGCATGCTTTCTTCGTCGCAGGAAAAGATTCGGCATTTTTGGGCAACGATTATCGCACACTCTGTCACCTGCGATGCACAATGCCGCATACGCCGCGTGTGGACTACCATATACGTATGGCATATCAGAGCGAGGAAGGCTATCTGACATTCGCGAGATCTTGGATGATGAGAGCTATGGAGGTGTGGCAGTATCGCTTCCCTACAAAACTGAAGTTCTTCCCTACCTGGACGAGATAAGTCCAGAAGCTCTTGACATCAACGCGGTGAACACGGTGGTACTGCATCAGGAGTGCCAACCGAATGGAGTACACAAAACTATTCGCAAGGGCTACAACACTGACTATCTTGGGATCAAAGATTGCATCTATAAACACCTTTCCCCAGCAAATGCTATCCGTGACGGATCAACTGCTCTGATAATCGGAGCAGGTGGTATGGCTCATGCTGCGATATACGCATGTTACCAGCTTGGTGTGAGGCAGATATGTGTCTATAATCGAACCCTTTCCAATGCACGACGACTTGTCGACTACTATCGCGAATGGGTGAAATCAAAGAATAAGGCCCCTTTAGAGCTCACCATACTCTCATCAGCGGATGATCCGTGGCCAGCTCACCTTCGTCAACCTACAGTTATTGTGTCGTGTATTCCTGGACAGAAGTGTGACATCGTGTCATCGAGTGCTTTGCACATTCCTGACCACTGGTTACAAAGCAGAACTGGCGGGGTCTTTGTTGAGGTAAGGCTTTTGCTTATGTACCCGAAGATCTTCTACTAATAGCTATAGGTTGCCTATGACCCCCTTGAAACGCGCCTAATCAAGTTGATGAGACAACATGTATCACGAGGCTGGATCATTGTTGATGGCTTGTCGGTCTTAGTCGAGCAGGGTATTGCACAGTATGAACTCTTTACAACACGACCAGCTCCAGTGCATGTCATGAGACGTGCCATTCAACAGTCAATTCTAGAGAGGGCTGTTTGATATTTTACATAGATGGTCATGATGTCTTAGCTGGGTTTATCCATGATTATCACGCAAGGTTCTCAATAATGGACATGAGTGTCTTTATAGCATCGCCTTTACTAGATAGATATTCTACTAATAATTCCATAACTAGCAGTTTATGCTAACATACTTAAGTCAGTGTCTGCTAGCTACTCATCATAAATCTCGTCTCCTCCAATAAGCAACCGGACTCGTATCCTCCAGCTACTCGTGTCAAGTACTATATATACAAGCAACATCAATTTACTCCCAACCACAAACACAACCTTCGATCTATACGGAGTACTCAACTATACAAACGTAAACCCCCCTACTCCCTATAGCCCACCAATCACTTCCTCTCCTCCAACCCCACCAAATTCTCCAACGCATGCTTCACCGCAACCTGATACCCAAAAGTCCCCAACCCAATAATAACGGCCGCCGCCTTATCCGACAAATAACTATGATGTCTGAACGATTCCCTAGCATGCACATTGGTAATATGCACTTCGATGAACGGGAGCCCAACACCAAGCAATGCATCCCGCAACGCAACACTAGTGTGCGTAAAGGCACCCGGATTGATAACGACCGCCTGAGCTTTCCCTCTTGCTTCATGGATACGGTCGATCAGCACGCCCTCATGGTTGGATTGTAGACATTCTACTTCTGCGCCGTAGCTGGCTGCTAGTTCTTTGGCGGCTGTTTCGACGTCGTTGAGGGTTGTTGTTCCGTAGAGGTGGGGTTCGCGGGTGCCCAGGAGGTTGAGGTTTGGGCCGTTTAAGAGGAGAATTGAGGGCATCTTGAATTTTTAAAGAGATGTTTTGGTTTAGGTTCGGGCTTGGGGTATGGATGAGGTTGTAGGGTGTTGGGTGTATTATACGTTGTCTGGTGTTGGATGAACGGTTGTGGACTAAACCGTCGGGTATGGATTGAGCCGACGGGAGTATAGGAGTTCCAATTACCACGCTATTCGGACTTTTAGTATTCAGAACTGTATCTTGATTAATGACTCGCCCAGGGACAAGGCAAGAGGTGTAGGTGTACGATGGTGCCCACGAGTTGTACATTAATGGAGATCTTGTTCGTTCTCCTATTTCGACCAAACAAGGTTCACTACTTTGAAAATTGAGGATCTATTGTGTGAAGTATTTAAAATTGCAGATAACAATACAGCCGGGTATGATTTCAGCACAATTTCTCTCGAGGAAACTAATAAAGCTCAACGTTTCACTCAGTTTCTCCGCATCAGGGCATCTCTGATTTCAGCGCGTATTGTAGACAGCGTAGATTCTTGTTCAAAGACTTCACCCTTCTCTGTCCAGAGAATATGCTGTGCAACTCCCTGCCAGATCATCGCCTCTGTTCCAGCAATGACTCGCCAGCCATTTCTCTCCGCGAACTTATAAAATGAAGTATGCACACGAGGATGATAACACATTTCCAACACCACTCCCTGGCTCTTCTGCATGCCTCCTGACTCACATCCCATCAGAGTCTCCACAATCCTCTTTACGAGAATCTCCGCCTCTGTCTCAGGCTCCCGGTCAGGAACGGTACCAACCACCAAGTAAGGTCTGGAGAGCTCTGCTGCGGATTCTACCGTATCCACGAACCGAAGCTCTGCCTTAAAGTCTGGTACTCGCTGGAATGACTCGATGATATCATCCACCTCCTGCTTCAACCTGTTCACGAGGTATATCGTCTTGACACCTAGAAAGTAATGGAGAGCATAAACCGCAGAGCGACATGCACCTCCACCCCCAATGATTAGACCAGGTTGGGTGGAACCAAAAGCAAGATCTTTGGCGTCAATGTTTTGCAGAAACGATTCTTTCACTCCAATGCAGTCCGTGTTGGTTCCAATCAGGCGCGGACCATTATCACCTCGCCGGATAAAGACGGTGTTAATGGCGCCGATAGATCGTGCCTCGTCCGTCACCGCGTCCACCAGGTCCATAGAGCGGACCTTCAGGGGCATTGTCACGGCAGTTCCGAAAGAGTCTGGTTTTGCGAGAAGCTCTAGGAGCTTTTGGCTGTTGTCCGTTTCAATTGCTTCGTATGTGCATGCCGCTCCTGACAAGGAGAATAGGGTGTTGTGTAGGAGAGGTGCTAGGGAGTTTCTGAGTGGGGATCCCAAGAGGTATGTTTTGAGCGTCTGTGTATCCTTCTGGGAGACTGGAGAGAAGAACGATGTGCCATACTTGTAGGAATCCCTCAGGAGGGCTTCGGTGTCGAGAGTATGTTCGCTCATTCTTAACGCTGTTGATGTTGTAGGGTTCTCGATGAAAGCTAGATTGTTCAATGAGTGGACAAGTTTGTAAAAGGCAGTGTATATTTGCATTCCTAACAGGGACTTATGAGCTATAAAAGGCATATTTTGGGTATTCCGTGCGTATTTGGTCGCCAAAGAATTTAGCCGATCGCAGGTGCACCCTCCACTGAGCATTTGGTTGGTTGTTTCACTTCCACACTCCCATGGGAAGACTGCTGAGACTATGTCCCTTAGATCCTCGCCGCACAATGCAACACGCTCGACTGAGATAGGAAGAGGCTTCAGGCAGATAGTGGACTTTCGCCGCATCTCATTTTCCATCCCCACCTCGGCTCTATCTTCGATCATAGTTAGAAGGTAAAAAGTTTAATACTACATAGCTTTTGAACTACATTCAGTATCAATACTTATTTACAACCTTCAGACGAGAATTAGGGCTTCGCCCAGGTCTAGTAACCTGCGGCTCGGAAGCCGCTTTGCCCGGGAAGCCATAGTTCGTGGCACAGACCAGAGTTCAGAACTTCCGTCTTCCGAAGGGTTGTGGTCACTGCACTAGTATGGTCCTAACATCGGACTACGTGGGTTGCGGAATACCGAGACCAGAGGTAAGGGCGAGATCATCGGCCTGATACCTGCCGTTGATCTGGCAGGCCAACTCGGCCTTGAGGCAACCGCTGTTACAACTATCAAGTTTTCACTTCTTGGAGAGGAGGTATATATTGAGACTAAAAGCATCAAGAGCTGGCAATAGTAGAATGATAATCTACCCGTCCACGCCATGTGTTGTTTCATTGCTAAACACATGCGTGCCGGCCGGAACAGCATAGATGGTATAGTCACTGTCCACACGGACAAACCTAGCCCGCCGCGATGCGTTTACTTTCCCGACAGAAGGTAAACGCACCTCTGCCTCAGCATTTGCGGGGACCGTTACCGTGAGATGAAAGTTACCCTCGGCAGTCCTTTGCCACTCGCAACGAGCCTCTCCCTGGAGCATCTGATAAGTCCCACTCGCGCTTGTCAGATCCCCGACCAGCTTAGGCTGGAAGATTAGCCGATTCTCCCAGGTGGAGCTGAGGGTAGTTAGGGCAACGGGTTGAATCCCTACTACTCCAGCGTGGAACCATTCGTCGATCTGCGCGAGAATCATGTGGTTCTTAGAGTCGCTGCGGTCCCATCGCTCGCCAATGGTGGTGAAGCCATTAGGATTAGCCACCGCCGGGGCCATGAAATAGCCATAGCTTGGCCGGTCATTCTGCTGGAGGGCTTCCCAGAGAACGTCGTCGCGACCCCCAGCTGACAACGCTCTTACAATTGGACCCAGGCCAATTTGGCCGCCACTTAGATGTGGGCCCACTCCGTCGCTTGAAGGGTAGTCGTACGTCAGCTCGACGAGCGCATTGAGGACCTGTTGGCGATGTTTCTCGGGGACAAGCCCGGAGTCTAGAGCCAATGCCTGTGCAGTTTGGGTGGCGTTGCTGGTACCATTATTGCCAGTATTGGTGTACCGACGACTGCTGTCATTCCAGAAGGCAGAGTTGAAGGCGTTGCGGATGTCGTGAGATAAATTGGCGTAACGGTGAGCGTCGGCTTGGTGCCCAGTGAGGTTGGCGATGCGGGCCATGGCTTTGATGGTAAGATAGTAGCCCCAGGTGCCGGTGATGCGGCCCGAGGTCTGCGAGCTATCCTCCACCCAGTCAGCTAGGGCCGCGTCGACAATGTGTCCTCGAGCTTTTTCCCGCTGGATGTAGTCAACAAAATCGACCAATCGGTCATAATAGGTTGCCATGACCGTTGTGTCACCGTACAGGTCATACAGGAGAGAGGGAACGAGGACAATGGCATTACCCCAGTTAATCTCGTCTCCAAAACGGCCACTATACCCCCAATCGTAGACGGGTGTCTTCAAGGCAACGTTTCCGGCCATCGACGTGTTGGCGATGGACTGGCCTTCCACCAAGTGATGGATAGTAGTGCGCAAGAAAGCCGGGAATTGAAAGTTGCGCGCCAGGGCCCCAAACGGCTGGGTGTAATCTGCCGGGTAAGATTGCTTCTCTCGCCCGGGACAGTCAGTGAAGACGGACATGATGTTGCTGGCCATGGAATGCCACGCCATCTTGTGGATCCGGTTGAGACGAGCACTAGAGGAAGTAAAGCTGCTCGCAGCTGGAACGTCCGCTTGAACACGGAGACCTGTGATTAGGTCCCGGCTAGGTTTGTAGCCGCTAGGCAAACCCGTGACCTGAACCCACTGCATGCCGAAGTAGCTGAACTTCGGGTGCCATGTCTCGCCACCAGGCCGGCCGGCAGTGGTATACGTATTGAACAAATCGGTGCCGCGGTCTCCCGGACCCAGTGACGCCTGGTCAACTGTGCCGTTTACAGCAAGTGACTCGGCGGGAGCCACCTTGATTGTCGTACCAGCCGGTAGTTCGGGGAGGTTGAGTAGGGGGAAACCGACAATATTCTGGCCGAAGTCGAAGACCCAAGTCCCGGGGGCAGGCTCGACGACCGATACCGGCGTGAGCCGCTCCTGGATCTTGACGGGCTCAGCTGCACGAGCGACCAGCCGAGTGGCAAGGTTAGGTGGAGGGGCAAAGCCGGCCGCTATCCAGTGCTTTGATTTGAGATCGGCTCCAGGGCGGTCCCAGCCAACTTGTTCCCGGGTTGCGTTATAATCAGAGCCGGAGTACCATGCGTCGGTGACTAGAGGCCCGAGAGTAGTGCGCCAGGAACGATCCGTGACAATATTGGTTTTGCTGCCATCGCTGTAGGTGAGTTCCAGACGGCCAATCAAGCGGGGGGTGACGGCGGCACCAGCAGATGCGTCACTCGCAGCGATGTTATTGCCCGAGCCGGTGACTTCAGCACCAGCATTGTGACTAACCTTAAGAGGAGGCGTGAAAGTGACAGTTTTGTTGCCAATGGCGGTGATGGTTCGTGATTCGAGCTCCTCGCCGCCACCTCCGGTGTCAATATTGATGCTGCCGCCGACATGATACCCAGTAGTAGCATTAAGCTGTACAGTTGTGCTTCCCGCAGGTGCATCTTCTGCAAGCGTGCCATTTCCCTTGAGCTGACTCTCCCACCACGAGTAGGGAGAAGTTCGACCGACACTCGGATTCTTAACGCTGCGACGTACGTATGCCGGGCCGTTGCCCAGACTGACGCCGATGACATTTGGGCCGGGCTGCAGCAAATTCTTGACATCATACGTTCGATACTCGGTTGACAGCTGCCAGTTGGAATATCCTGGAGCCAGGACCTCGTCGGTGATTTCTTCTCCGTTCACTGTGGCGTGGTGCATGCCAATGCCCGCCAGATAGAGCCGCGCGGAAACAATCGTCTTGTTGTGGGAAAGATCAAATTGACGGGCGAAGAGCGGCAAAGGCTGATTTTCTGTGCGACCGGGATAATCAATCCAACGTGCTTCGCCCCAGTCACTTTGCTCCAGCAAACCAGTAGTCCAAGTGGCCGGCGAGGACCAGTTTGAAGCATCTCCATTCGCGTCCCAGACTCGTACATGCCAGGCTATGGAGTCTCGCGACTTAAGCTCGTGGCCGAAGCGCACCTGCTGCTTGCCGCTGTTCACCTTACCGCTGTCCCAGAGTAGCTGTCCCTCGCTTAGGTCGGCGATGGTCTTAGCGGCCTGGATTTCGTAGGCTGTCTGCCTATCCCCGGGGCATACAGACTCATCACAGTCGTGAGTCTGATTGATCTGCCAGGTCAGGGTAGGACGCGGATTCCCAATGTCTAGCGGCGAGTCTGTTCTGCCGTCGACGGTGAGATGTGTGACCTGGACTGCGGCACAGGACCAAGCCGGTAGAAGCATAAGCACCGTCCCCGTGAGGAGAGCTGGTGTATACCACAACCACATCTTAAACCCTTCTCTATCTCTGTCAATATCTATTGCAATACCATCCGCATCTTTGTAGCGGGCTCGGCCACTTTAAACCCCCTGCCAAGATAGTGAGAACAACGTCGGTGTTTCTTCACCCGAGCCGTCGGGGCCGGCTTGCATATCAAGGGACTAGTACCCACCCAATATCATATCGCCGCCTCCAGATTTCCCTGCAGATCGTGATGTATTAAGAGTGGGGTAGAGCCATGTGGCTTCTACAATTGGTGTAGAGGCAAGCGAACGGACTTCTATACTGAAAGTGGCTAATCTCTCCATGTGGATTCCAAACTTAGGGTCTTGGCAGGGTCATATATGCGCTATATAGAGCCTAGGGTCATGTAATAAATACTAGAATCTGCTACCATGGGAGTAGACACCGGTCTTAAAAATTCGTCTCCGTCCGACTTTTTAGGCTTCTGTAGTAACGCTGTATTCCATTTACCAGCTAAGCAATCTCCTTCGACACCCTAGACAAACCACTATGCCCTTAGTGTTCTGTAGCCCGGCTCCTGTTGACTGCGCTTCTATATAAAATTCCGTACAATGGAGTTTGAACATAGTGCCATTGGTGTCAAGACCATAGCTGTGAGTCTAGCGTGACTATACCTTTTGTCCTTGGTAAATCCCTCAGTTTTTGTCGGAACGGGACTAACAATGTAACATCATGCTACTCGCTATAGATATATATGTCTAAAGACTAAATACTATGGATAGTAAGTGGCTTACTATGTTTCATACATCCACCTCTTTCCATTTCTCCATTTAATGTTCTACTACGAGTCCTTGAAAAAGTAATAAGTTCTACCCTACCGGTGTAAACCGCTCAGCCATTCTTATAAGTTACATGTGGAACAAGGCGAGCAATATAGGCTGCGACGGGAAATTGACTAAGGTGCCACCTCTCACGAATTTAGAGCTTCTCAGGCGATGGGCTAGATCATTCACAGGTACGATGTAGTGGCGAGAAGGACGGTTGTACTCGTTGCTTCCAGAATGGAGGTTCGTCGGCGACAACAACCGGGAGGCCAGGATGGAACCGCGGTGCGCCATGGAGGGTTTCGATCGACAAAGTCATGTACAGACCGTGAGCAGTTTGATTGGTATCAGACAATGGAACCTCAAGCAGTTCAAACATCTCGCGCCGGCCCCAGTTCGATGTAATCATGGACATGGAGGAACTTGACAAGGATACGGGCGTATTGCAATCTCCAACAATCGGCGGGGGGAAGATCATTCTCCGACCGACAAAGAGCAGATATGGAGGAGGCGGTTGAGAAGGCGCCAATTAAGTCTGAGTCAAGTTAGTTAGATTTGGCGTCCGTATCTGTTATACGTTTGCATCTGTTTTAAATATGTTGCACGGGCTGTTTTACGAACTCTCCATTGCCGAATAATATCATTTTATTACAAGGCCGGTGCTAATATATATATGTTGGGGATAAGCTGTTCAAGACGCGACCTTGCCTCCTTGATGTCATTGGCATTTTGGTCGAGTGGAATTGAGAATATATAATCAGCGGATAGGCCCGAGGCTGGCAGGAGTAAGTGTGAAAGAGAGATAGCACCGTATTCCAAGTCAGTACTTAGGTAGGCGCATATAATAGCAGAGAATAATCCAGATGTTTCAATAGATATATTGACGCAGGCTTGTGGTATTATAATATCCAGCGGTCTATCAAAGGTCCACATCATATCCGACTATTTAAGGAACAGTAGTAGTAGTAGTAGTAGTAGTATGTGGCAGTGGTCGTGGTAGAGGTATACATATCCAGAAACTCGGCCCTAAGCCTAGGGGTAGTACCTAAAATTAGGGCTCAAGTCCTTTCTTTACTTTTAAGAAGTTAGTATCTTCGGAAGCGGACTAATCGATAAATGCGGATATTTCAACCATTGTAATTGGTTGAAAGTCCAGTGGGACCAGACAAATCGATCTAATTGGCTCTATGATAGTGCATTGCGTAAAAACCATCGGTTGACCGCCGTGCATAATCAATCAATCCTTATTATCAGCAGAGGTAATCAATAGCAAAATGTCAATTGAAATCCTGACAACTGCCTCCGATGATGGCGATGTCCTAGCTGACATTTTCTTTGCTGCCTTCAACACCGACTTTGACCGTCGCATTCTCCCTCCTACCCCCGACGTCCGGGACTGGCTCGCCGCCAAATTCAACCGCGTCAGTAAAGGGCAATATGTGAATCCCGCTGGCCCAATTCTCATTAAGGCGGTTGATACAACTACGGGTGATATTGTTGGATTCGCTCAGTGGAAGCTTCCTCCCATTGAGTTATCCACTCCCGCGGAAAATGTAGACAACGAAAAGCAAGTGACGTGGCCGAAGAGTGGCGACACTGCACTGTGCGAGAAGCATTTCAAGGCCATAGATGAGAAAGAGGAGGAGTTTATGGGATCAACACCTCATTTCTGTATGTACCTTTATCTCCGTATCTTTTGTTATAGGAATGCTAAACCAGGATAACAACAGCATTGGAGATGCTCGCAACTCACCCCAAGTTTGGTGGTCGGGGTATAGGCAGTGAGCTTTTAAGCTGGGGTTTAGAGCAGGCTGATGATGAGCGTACACCCACTTTCTTAACAGCGACTGTGGCTGGCAAGCCCTTGTACGAAAAGAAGGGCTTTCAGGTTGTGGGGTCAAAGGAGATCACGGAGGGATTCGTACAGATTTACATGGTTAGACCGGCGAAGGCCTAATCTTGCGTGTCCCAATATACATTATCATCCTGCACCATACTGTGCTGACATGGAGACACGGATAAGTGACAGAAACTCAGGTATAGCGCTGCTACAACGTATATCACTACTGGATAAACAGGTAATTGTGACGGGTTGGTATGGATATGCAAATATACGCCCATATTGGAACTATGTCCAACCAAATAAATGTACAGCGCCATTCAGGGAAACAGAGTGCTATATGAAGAGAAACGTCAACATAAAGTGTTAATAAGGCAGCCGAGCCGTATATACTGTTGGGAACGAGGTGTACAAGGCACGACTTTAATGCCATGTGGTTCTTTTACTCGAATGGGATTAGGATATATTGTGATAACTATGAAGGAACCTTTAGATCAACTTAGAATCATACACACGCCCAATACTCTAACTGTTTCATACTCAGACCGCTAACACACTGTGGATAAAGCCCTGCAGTTAGGCGATCATCTTAAGGTCTCATGGAATGCGAACTCGGCGTTCAAGGAGAGTCCCGTCCGAAAGCAAGCCTTGTATCTGCAGCAGCCGTCCCTCTTAGCGCATACCAAAAATAACATAAAACCGTTTTGGTAGATGAAGGTAATAAAACCTGAAACTAACAGATATTTTACAACATCAATTCGCCTGCTCCAACTTCATATAAGACCTTGCCGCGTCGACGATAGAATCTTCCAAAGGACGATACCTCAACCCCAACACATTCTCCGACTTCGATGCATCGACTCCATAGACATCGCCCATCCCGGATCGTGGTTTACCCAAAGGAACACGATCTCTCACTTCCGCCACCTTATCTCGAAGGATATCGGCTATTCGCTGATAGCTGTATCTACCTTGAGAAACTAAAAACCGCTGTCCTCCAGCCTCAGGAACTTCGAAGGCTTTTAGATGTGCTTCAGCAACATCACGCACATCCGCCCACGCCCACACCAAAGTGGGTGGCATAGCGTGGCTTGGCTTTGACATGGGCGACATGAGGCGGTATACATCCATAGACGAAGTATTCAGGTTGACCAAGCTTGTTGTACCATTCTTGACCGGACCAAACACGTACGGCGGGCAGATAGTGACCAGGTCAAATGACGGGTTCTCTGTGGCCATGAAGTCCCACGCTGCGAGCTCCGCCATCGTCTTACCTGCGCAGTAGGATACCACGTCAGGGGTACTTTCATTTACGGCCTCCGCATAGGTCATTGGATTCCAGTCTGCCTCCGTGTATATGTGACCCGGCCGGTCTCCCTTTGATGCATCAAGTATATCGCCAAAAGAAGACGTATGGACGACTCGGCGAACTTGGGAGCCCTTTGTCTTTATAGAGTCCAGGAGGTTAATCGTTCCATTGATGGCAGGTCGCAGCAGATCTCGTTCTTTATTTTGGACTTCTGTTTGGAAGGGCGCCGCGGTGTGAATGACACCGGTGACCCCTTCAACAGCCTCATCGAAGGCTTTCGCAGCAACGACATCCGGGACAATGACAAGGCTCAACTTGTCCTTGTACTCCTGGAAGGCATAACGGACCCTGTTTGCCGTCCGTTCGGATCGAACTGTGCCACGTATAGTGTAACCTGCACGCAGGAACGATTCGAGGATGTGAGTAGCGATAAAGCCCGATGCACCTGTGATCAAGACAGTTTCGCTGGCCATGGTTCCGCGGTATGGATCTGAGAATAACGTCGGGGATGCTGTTGCGGCCACTGGAGTATCATTTACGAGTTGAAGTTTCAGCTCCACTTTCTTGTGGATTCCACCTGTTTTTATAAATCTTCAGAGCTTCATGGATGAAACTAGATATCCTCTTGTGTTACTGGTGTGACATCATGTCCCTAAACAACTGCCAAGGTATTATTGGAAACCTTTTTGTGTCTTTCCTAAATCAAGCCTCCATTTTGGTCATTCAGCTCTGTTGCTTGTTTTTGGTGAGCGCCAAGAAAGAGCAGCAAGACGCAGGATTGCGCAGGAAGAGACTGATTCGTGTCCGTGGTTGCAAAAGCGGGTATCACGCAAAACCTAATAGCCATGAAAACAATCTGGATGATCCTTATACATGTTTTGGTCGAGGTTTCGTGAAAACACTGGCGGTTTAATTGGATGCAACGAGACGAAGCTGCGCCATTCAGGCCTGCTCTTGGGAAAGGTTGCCGGCTTCACAGTCGAGTTTCGCATAAATTATAATCTATGAAAGTGCATCCGCTGTCCTATTTGAGCGTGCTTGTCCTCCTTATCCAGTTGCTTTTAAAAGTTCAGGAAAATGGATTACGAGGGTCATCACAGGACCTTCTAACGTTCTGTAACTTTTCATTACAATAGTGCAGTCATTCTCATAGTCATTAATGGGTATCAATCATGCAACCGCTTCAACATGATAATTCTCTACGCAGCCCATGCATCATTTAGTACCTTCTGTCCTAATGCCAGCGTTTTGGACGGTTCCTCTCCCAGCCATTCCGGTTCTAAGCGATCGATGTTGGCTTCGATCTCCCACGCACGACCACCTTCCACGTACATGGATGTGCCATTGAGAGAGTCGTTAGCTAACACGCCAGCAGAGACGAGAGCTACCTCCTGAGGCGTGCTTACGGGCAACCCTTCCTTCGTCCAGCGGTCCTGCACCGTCTTTGTAAGGGTAGTGCGGGTCTCAGTCATCCAGGGGCAAATGGTGTTGATGCGGAGATTATGTTTGTATGGTGATGGGAAGTAGGGGCGGAGAGAGCGCATGAGGCCTTGCACACCGTGCTTGGAGGCCTGGTAGATGGATACACCAGGTGTCTCCTTGAAGCCAGCGGCACAGGAGAACAACAGAATGGATCGATCCACTCCTGGTCCTCGGTTATGGCGGAGGTAGACGCTAGCAATGCGGGTGACATAGAGGGAACCGATGAGGTTCACGTCGATATCCTTCGTGGAAGGAGGCTGGTGGAAGCTCAGCATACTACCCTTCCAATTAATATGTCTAGGCCAGGACTTACCTGTTGCACCGACTCCAAATTCAACTTTTGGTCAAACCAATTGTTGCCCGCTTCCATGCTACCCGCTGTGACTACTACATGATCAATGCGCTTGTAGGTCTTGAATACGCGATCAAAGAGGGAGGCTACGGCCTGGTAATCGGTGATGTCCGTGGTGTAGAAGGAGGCTCGGGGAGGCTTTGGTGGAAGGGCAGGGTCCCAATAGACAGGCCATTTATCCCGGCATATCTTGCTTAGGGCCTCTCCTCGGGCAGTATCGATGTCTCCAATGCAGGCGTGAGCGCCGTTTTGGCAACAGAGCTCGACGAGGCTAGCTCCAATGCCATTGGCGCCACCTATGACAAAGCGGGTTAGGATTGGCACCTATTGGAGTTCAAAGGGGGCTACCTACCCACAATCAAGACAACCTTTTCATCAAAAGCCTCCTTAAAGTTGGCATTGGGAAAGAATTGGGTTAGAGCTGCGGCAGAGTTGGAGGATGGGACGGGCTCCGAAGGGGCAATCATCATGTAGGCCTGGTGTGGAGAATAGTCTGTTCTAAAAGAAAAAGAAAATAGGTAAGGTAAGGCTAGAAGTGACTTGGAATGAACTAAACATTGAGAAGGTATGAGTATCGAAGTTCCGGGGACACTGAGGAGCCTTTTATGCCCGGCAAGCAGACACTTGCGTCCTTAAGATAATGCCTCTCGTCCACATATATCCAAGCATTTCAAGGCCAATCAGGGTCGATGGTCTATATTAGGGCAAGCAAAGCGATGTTCTCGATCCCTGGGTCCTGGTGGGGTTTGCATCGGACGAGTACATGGTGTCCTGAATCTGGTGCAGTGACATTGTTGGACGGACGATCGAAAGCACTCCACCCTCATCGTTCTTCCCCGCCTGCCATTGTCGCTCTCACCCACTGTGGATCGGTGGATCGGCACAGTGCGGGGATAAGCAAGAGAGCGATATCTGGGGATAGTTGTGAAGTGAGGGTTGGGTGGATGCTTGATTGTCGAATTGAATTGCAACAGAGGCAAAAGATAAAGAAACGGAAGGATAATTTTCTGTTAGTGGGAAAAGTTAGGGTGTGGTATCATCAATTCAGATAACCTGAGCCATGACTTGTTGGGGTTTGCCTGGATCACTGGACCATCAGGAACCCCATCCAAACCACTTTGTGTTCTATACACCATCGTATCCCGACTCATCGCCATACTTTCCATATTACTCCAAACATTATTAACCTTTCTGCCTTGTGCTTCCGTCAACTTCTCAAGCCACCAACAAGACAAGACCGGACAAGACCTGAGCAGAAAGCCATCCCCGTCATTGGAATAGCAGACCGGCGAACTCAATGCAACCATTCTTTTCCGTTATCCCGGCACAGGTCACTAGTGTCTGTACCAAAGTAGCTGTCCAGGGGTTTTAGATTGCCTGAACGAATTTGCCAATCAGAATGAAAATTGACATTTTCCATCCTTCCAACGGGGTTGACGTCTGATCCACCAAAGCCACCAACACGAATCGCTGCAGCTTTTCCGACATCCGCGGACCCGCTAATTCCCTCGGTAACCACAATTGGTGAAAGATCAACTTCCGAATCCGCCCCTGTTTGCCTGTAGCATTGCTCCCCCGGCTCTATAACAAAAATTAGCAGCCACTAAGGCAAGTGTCAATTGGGGCTGAGCCATACAGGTCGGTGCGCTGACGTTCCCCATCTGCGCGATGATCAATATGGCTAACAGGTTGAAGTATGGTGGCCTGAACAATCGCAGTTCCGTTTACTCTCTCTCACTCCCGCACAAGAGAAATAGTGTTACCACCACCGGGAGAAACCTTGCCTTTAACTTCCACCATGGATGGCCCACTGCAGTGACGCGACACTTTCTTGCGCGAGACACGCATGATGATGATAATGAAGATGATGCAAGCGGCATTATCCTCAGCAATCAGCTCTGGAGTGCCCTGTCCCTCCGCATAAGTTGCCATGATATACTGTGCCGAGACTGATGCGCCGAGACTTTTGGCTGAGCCAGGAATTCCGGCAGGAGGCTAGGGGCCTAGTCCTGAAACTATTCCAAGTGCCTCAGCCGTGTGGAAAGGTAGAAAATTATTACGGATCAGGGTGCTCCGTTACGGCTATGTATCCATGCACACTCTCGTTAATGATCCAGCAATTGGAGAAGCAAAAGTCGAGATATTGTAGGCACCCCCTTCGAACAAAGAGTGCTCGACCAGCCGATCGTCCCGATGGATTTCAATCAACCCTTCGATTGCCCACACATCGCTCGTGGTTCTCCACCGGTTCCACTTCTATACGACCCCACGATTACTTTGAAGCGACATTGTCTCAACCAGAAAGGTTCTTTAACCAATCTATCTTGGTCCGGGGGGAGGGTACAATTTTCTAGGCGCATGAAGTCTCATTCGTTTAATTAATGTCCTTGGTTATGTCCTTGATACGAGGCATTCCGCGTAGGTTTGAAGGGTGCCTATACTCGGGATCCAATTAGTGCCTGCTGCAGCTCTGCCAACGCCAAACGGATCGCGGAAATGACACCATGCACCAATCAGCATCCTGGTGTTCTCTAGTGCACTACTTGGTGCCAATGTACTGTACTTATTATTCTCGGTTTCTATACTTGGTTTGGTACCTTGTACGGGATGGATTTGGCCAAGGCAGCCGCCTTTGCATATGAGGGCGAGTGGCCTGATACGTCTTCACGGCTCCGAATCTCAGCCCATCTGTGTCCACCTTTGCCTTTGCCTTTGGATGAGCAGTCTTTTTTAGGCCTCCTATGCTCGGACCCTGTGTTGAGTCTATTCGTCCTAGGTTACTATAGTTATTCGAGAATGTAATTTCTATGTCGTTTATAGATACGATAGACCAGAAACTAAATATGGCATTAACCGAGACTATTATTGATCAGTATCAATCTACAATACGTAGTTATAAATTGTTGTATATGATCATCCATGGCTATATATGGACGAAGAAGATAAGGACTGCATAGCCTTTCTTGTCAGAGTCTTAATTTTCAGTCTCTTCTCCAATGGGCATATCATATTAGGCCGGATTCCAAGTAGGAAATATCGAAAATATCTTCATGGTAGGACTAGGCCATGTTATTGATATCCTTGTCCTTAATCCTCGGGCACTAGTCTTATCAAACTATCAGTATAATGTGAAATGCGGTAGGCTGTAGCCTATTATTGTATGGATTAAACCTCAGTGCGGTTAATCAGAAAAATCGCGTCTTGATTAGAATCCGGTAAATCGAAGAACTGTGCAATGCCGTAGTAATCTTGAAATTATATAGAATCAATGGGTAGTAACCTGGTCCTCGTCATCATCGTCTCCAAGACGCGTTTCATAACGGTTTCCTTTTTCACGTCGCTCCCTTTGTCTAATTTTTGCTTGAGTCTTGTTTGGACGCTTATTCTGCCCTGAAGTCTGCTCGCAATCTTCGAGATCTCCAATATCACGATGTGTAACGTTAATAATCAGTTGCCAGTGCTGAGAAAATCCATCCTTATATTTGAACATAGCCAGCCTTCGGGCCAGTTCCTCAACAAACGCAACACTCCGATGACGGCCCTCCTCACAGCATATAGTCACAGCTATATCAATGTCTGCGCCTTCTAAGGTGGTCTCTTGGCTTGAAAGATCATCCGAATTCGAGTGCTTATCGACTTCCTCGGGTCCTTGCTTATTTTCATCCTGCTCAGCTGAATACAATGGTTTGTCACATCCTTCTTTGACTACTTTGAAAATCTCTCCTTCGACCTTTACCAAGAATGCCTCGACAGTATCATTTCGGAGGAACTCCTTCTGAAGTCGTCGAGATAGGCCGGTTGCTTTGACTCGAAGATGGCGTGGTGGATTTGGCAAATGTCGAATATTGTAAGATAAGGTCCTCTGATATTGTGCCTCCCTATGCTGTTGCACAATTGGCCCATTGGCATGACCGTATGAAAAGAGTGAAATTCGGACTGATCTTGCGCATACCGATGGAGAAGCCATAGTCAAGCTTCTAGCGATATCCTTAGCAAGGATCACGAGCTCGACCTCAAAGTAAAGTTATATAGCGCTGATCTTATTAGCGCATATAAATCTTTACAATATCTTATTTCTCTGCTTCTTAGGCCTTGGCTGACGAAGTGTACGGAGCATACACGTACCTAGCAGGTGACTAGAGCAGTGACGGTGAACTCGCAAGTCGACCGAGAAGTTTTTGGGCCGATTGGCTGAGAGCCACTAGTGGCCCCGGGCAGTCTTACGGATTTCACTTGAACCAAAATACTGGAAACACCCTTATCATGAATTTGCAACGTTTGAAAAGGTCAATAGTTTCCGCCGTGAAAGTCGAGGGAGCAACTTGGTTGATTTGAGCCCTAACGCAGCCCAACCCGAATGACAGTCTAAGTGCGGGGCTTTCTTTCCCCACTATTCCCAGGGTCAAGCGATGATATATCTTTCTGAGTCCCGTTCTTCTTCCCAGCATCCACGTACAAAACGCATACAAACCCGATGATAATGGGTTGGTTTTGCGGTAAAGCGACATCCCTTGTAATTCATTATGGGGACTCCGACCAGGCCGCCGCCTACAATGAATGCGGCAGCCTACAAGAGGACAGAAGGAACAGCGATAGGGAGAAGAATTGTAGATAGGCAGATCGATTTAATTAGTGCGGTCAATTTATTTTGCCCATACAAAACGAACACAACAGATTCGCTTATGGGTCATGTGATCTCGTGTGATTTCTCCCCGCGATGACCTTGGTTACTACATACAAGATGCAATGCACACCTCATATCGAGAATTCTCGACATGTCAGTCTCATATTTTAATTCAAAAACTAAACAATATATCACTCATGATGGCAAGCGAAGAGCAGCCAACCCTGTGCTCGAGATGTAAGACCATAAGCCTGGACGACCTCTTCCAAGAAGTAACTGGCTATGAACTCGTTGAGCCAAACCCAAGTCTCGTCCTTGACCGCACTCCAGAGTGGGCAAGCTCGGCATGTTCCCTTTGCAACTTCTTCCTGGATATGGTCCCACCTGAAGAACGGGACACTTGCCAAACCATATCGATATATCGTGCCTGGCTAAGTAGTAGAACCGGCTCGACAGACCACGCGCCACTTAATGCACCATATATAGCCCCAAGAACGGTTCTATTAGTTCAGACGCATCGTGATAGGCCGACACTTAGCGAACTACCCTTTGTGAACTATAGCAAAGCGCCAGATACGCCAGTCCTCATCAATCATGAAAGGGTCAGATACGGAACGCTGAGGAAATGGTATAACCTGATTCAGAAAATTCCAAGAGAAGAAATTGACGTGCTGCCCGTCTCAGTCATCGACTGCCACAAGCGAGAAATTGTCCCAGTGTGTGGTCCTTGCGACTATGTCGCTCTCAGTTACGTCTGGGGTCAGACAGTAGCGCAAGAGGCTCCCAAAGGCGACTCTCTGCCTCGTCACCTTCCATGTATAGTCGAAGATGCCATGACAGTGGTAAGAGAACTCGGCCTGCAGTACCTCTGGGTTGACAGGTACTGTTTAGATCAGAGCAACAAGGCCGAGTTTCAAGCACAGCTCAACCAGATGGCCGACATTTACCGACACGCACTTATAACCATTATCGGAGCAGCTGGCTCAGACGGGGACTACGGTTTACCCGGCGTCAGCTCCCGACCTCGAACCAAGCAGCCTCACATTAAGATTGGCGACTACACGCTCTGGTCCTCTATGACCGACCCGCGAAAACTAGTTCGAGAAAGCGCATGGATGACTCGCGCCTGGACATACCAAGAAGGGGTCTTTTCTTGGAACTGGATCGCATTCACCGATGAGCAAGTCTTCTTCCAGCGCTCGAACATAGAGCGGGCCAACATGGAACGCTGGTGGAAGACGTCCTGCGAGCTGTTCCCTCACGGCGGGTTAGGAGCTGACGCAAATTGTCCGTTGCTGAACATGTACGACAAGGTGTGGCAGAACGAGGGGGCTATTCACCAGCTTCTTGCACAATACACAACTCGGAAGTTGACCTACCAGTCTGACGCGCTTAACGGAATATTGGGGTTGCTGAAGCGTTGCGGAAATGGGCCGTATCGAATGAACCACTACTTTGGCATCCCGATTCTAGGACCGTTGGTCATTCATCGAAAGGCCATGGGTCGTGATCCTATGCGGAGCTGGCCTCTGACGGAAGCTTTCCTGGTGAATTTATGCTGGAAGGCGAGGGGGACTGGGCCGCGCAGAGTTGAGTTTCCTAGTTGGTCGTGGGCTGGCTGGCAAGCTGTCTATGAGGGATCTGCTCAACCACTGGCTCACATTGGGCTCACTGGGAGAAGCTTGACTAAGGTGAAGCTGTCAGTGAAGGTGAAGGATGCTTTGGTGGACTGGGAGGAGATGTGTAACATGATTAGTTGGGATCTTTACGGGGATTTGAAATCCCTACCGCGTGAGCTTTATATACGGGCACCGACAGTTCCACTGACTGTCTGTCGAGGGGTAAAAGGAACCGAGGATAATTTGGTTAGTCATGCTGCGCATCTTGCGCCTATGTCATGGTGTGCTGTATTGAACGACAATGAATGTGAGATTCTCATTGAAGTCAATCTGGTCGACGAAGAAGTTGCATCGACGCTCCAAGTGAAGGACTCTCTGTTGTTGAAAGGAATTATCCTCCGCCAGTTGGACCCTCATGCAGCCCAGGAATATGGCCTCTACGATAATAATGTCTGGGCGTTTGCTTTGGTCGTGCTAGAAGGTCAGAACGGGGCGACGAGGGTTGGGAGCTTAGAGCTGCGACCAGACAATTACTTGATCCGTTGGAAATACAATGTCGACCATTCGAGTGCGAAAAATGAGACGTGTTGGGTGCACGGTCTCATAAAGAAGTACGTGGATTGTGGTGAATGCAGGAGCAAGGCATTAAAGAGGCTTGTAAGTGGACAAAAGGACGAGCTGATCAAGTTGTCATAAGAAAAGAAGAAGATATGCTTCCAAGCAGGAAGGGCATCGGCCGACGTTGAGGTTCCTCCGAGCTCGGGAGCTTCTTCGGGCCCGAGCTCAAGCATTTTGGGGTGTCTCGGGCCCGAGCCTGTCTTCACCCAAACATATAAGATGAAAAAGCCCCATCGTGGAATGCAATCCAAAACACAACTATCTACAACTTCATCATTCAGACAGACTGAATTCCTCATTCTATTTGGAGTATAGCTTAGCTCAGTTTTATTCGACGCCATGCAGCCTACTTCGGTTCACCAACCCGTCATCATCGTCGGGGCCAGCCTGGTCGGGCTCTCAGCCGCTCTGTGTCTATCCAAGCACAGGGTACCTACCATCGTCCTGGAGAAACACGCAGCCATCTCAAAGCACCCACGTGCTATTGGCTTTACGTCGCGAACCTTGGAAATCTATCGCTGGCTTGGCATCACCGACCAAATTCCGGAAGTCCCCAAAGACTTCAATCTGATGAGAGCGAGAGTCGAGAGCATGACAGGCAAATGGTATGAAAGCACCTCCTGGTCAGACACGGGCAACTCCAACAAAAGGTCAAGCCAGGAGGTACCTGCTCCAAAGAAACAATACTCGCCCTCCCGCGGAGCGGCCTTGCCCCAGGATCAACTGGAAGCCATCCTCCAAGCGACAGCCATCGACAGAGGTGTGGACATCCGGCGCCAACACAGGGTAACAAACGTGGAGCAGAACCAGAAAAGTGTCATTGTCACAGTGGTCGATCCGCAGGACAAGGAGATTCAAATCGAAGGCTCGTATCTCATCGCCGCAGACGGCAATCGCAGCACAATTCGTGAGCTACTTCAGATCCCACGGAGCGGGCGTGGCCATATGCAGACCATGCGCAGTGTACTGTTCCGCGCGCCCTTGGAGGAGTACATGCAGGGAGTGCACCAATTCAATATCGATCAACCCGATCTCAAAGCGTTTATGACGACCTATAATGATGGTCGGTGGGTCTTGATGTTCCACGATGACGTGGAGCGCGATGAGCCCACCCTTCGCTCGGCAATCAACCAAGCCATCGGCAGATCAGACTTATCGGTTGACATTATTACGACCGGTCGCTGGGACTTAGCAGCTCTTGTCGCAGACACATTCCAGTCGGGCCGTGTTTTTCTCGCTGGTGATGCGGCACACACGCTGCCACCGAACCGAGGAGGATATGGAGCAAACACAGGAATCCACGATGTTGATAACCTCGCCTGGAAGCTAGCGGCCGTGCTATCGGGCAAGTCATCCGCTGAGCTCTTAAACACGTACGATGCGGAACGGCGTCCCGTGGCCCTCCTTCGCCATGATCAGATTTTTGTCCGAGCCGACTACAAAGTCCACTTGGACAAGGCTACGCCCGCCGGTACAAAGCTCGATGATGATGCGATGGAGTTTGGACAACTCTATCTATCAAATGGCTTTATTGGGGTCAACAACAACCTCCCACGAGCATTGAAGCCCGACGAATGGGCAGGGCAGCCGGGTACTCATGTGCCACATTTCTGGGTCATTCAAGATGGCAACCCCGTTTCAATCTTAGACCGGGTGGGCGAGGATTCATGGACACTGGTCTCTGAGTCGGCGGAATGGGGGAACGCTGTGGCTCAGGTGAATCTCGGATCCACGGTCACGTTAAAACATATTTGCATCGGAAGAGATGTTCAGTTTGCTGACGAAGGGAGCTTCCAAGAGGCTCTGGGAGTGTCCGCCACTGGTGCATCACTCCTGCGGCCGGATGGATATATTGCCTGGAGGACGAAGGAACTGCCAGCAAATCCTGTGAGATGCCTGGATGATGTTTTGACTCAAGTCGCTTTTCGGGTGAATAGCCATCAGAACTGAATGATGAATTCCGGGGAACTTTCTGTTGGCTTCGTCGTTAGGAGGCTGTCGGTTATGAATAGGATTTCTGTACAGAGTATACTATCAATAAATAGGAAACCCTCATAATATTCATTAAGTTTTGTTATTAAGGCGCTTCCTTTGGTATTCGTAAGTCAAAGAAACTTGAACCCCAAACATGGGTTTTACGAGGAAAGATTACACGTTTGACGCTGAATACCGCAAGTTCCATTAGGTCATGTCCACTTCTGGTCCAATATCCATATCCACAGAGCTCGTCTTTGGCTTACCCTGATCAAATCGAGCCTCATCACTTCCTTAGTGTATTCTCAATCCAGTCGGTATCCATATCAATGTCGATCTGGTGTAGAACCTCTTCCCACAGCCCTGGGTCGTCGTTGATGTCAAAGTTGAAGGTAATATCTCGCATCGTTGGTAGGTCTTGTTGCAGTGGCCACGGCGACACCGCGGTGTGTTGCTCTTCGACCACGTTCGTGGATGGTGTTGGTTGCTGCGTACTATTTGGAGTGACAGGAGCTTCGACGACGGCGTCCTCTCCTCTCGTACGGTTCGGACCAATGGCGGACTGCAGCTCGAGTAACAGTGAATGACGCGAGCCGAGATACGTATTTCCACGGTCTGCCATGCCGCGAAGCAGACTCAGTGCCGTCTCCATCGCTCGGGCATTCGTTTCGTTGTGTGGGAATGCGGCATTAACCATCACCAACAGAAGGGCAGCAGAGAAGATATACTCCCCGTCGAGATATCCATACGTAGCTTTTCGGCAGTCCGCAACATCAGCCTTTAAAAATCTCGAAAGGCGAATAAATGTCTACTCACCGACCAAATTATGCTTCGCAGCGGCATCCATGATAACTGTGGTGGCCCGTGCTGCCGTTATACAGCTGTCGATCACAGCTACTGTATTCTGAGACAGTCCGTCCTTCCAGTCTTCGGTAGCAGAACCTCGGGCTTCGGCATCTAATCGCCGCTGAATTACGTAGAAGACCAGCGGTCTAGCTGTCATGTTCACGCACGAGTAAAAATGTAAGAAGATCGACACCAACTCGCGGTTAATATGAGTATCCAAGGCTGAAAAGTCAATGCGCAGCCGGTCGGGTATTCGGCGCAACCATTCAGACAAATCGTTCGTGATACTCTGGACGGACGCTAATAAGTTGGAGCCAGATCGAGGTTTCTTGCGATAGATTTCTAGTGTCAAAGTCAGTCTGACAATCCCTTACTGGGACAAGGTGATTTCTCACCTTCCCCGATTCTGCCTAAGATCCTAGACAGTTGGGTATAATACGTAAGCACAACTGATGGCCATGGGACAGCCGGGGAAGATTCGGCTGGAATCGGCCATTTAATTCCGATGTCTTCATCTTGTATAGTAATCGGATTTCCCGATTTCACTGATAATAGTCGATCCAGACTGTACACAGACCACCAGGCTCGCCGCCGACGGTTTCGGTCATCTTCACTGATCGCAGGGTCCGAAACCTCCTGATGGAGGCCCAGCGAGATCGCCATGCGGAGAGCAAGACCTATCTGTTAACCATGTCAGCAGTGTCGATATTATGTGAAAAGGGATTGCTAGACGCACATAGAGGAAGGCAGCGTCTCGTCTGTTGAGATTCTGCATATAATACGCCACATAGCAGAGGACCTCCACGAAGAATATGGAACCTTCTTCATGGATATCCGGTAAAAAGCGCAAACCATGTTTGAAGTACTTGAATCCCGGGGGACCATCATCTCCAGACCATTGGTTCACCGAGTACATGAGCCCAAAGGCTATGACGAGCAGAACTTGGCAGTAAACTAGGCACGCCTCTCGGTTGGAGAAGTCGGGCGGTTGGTTGTAGACAATCTCCAGTCGTTCTTCAAAGTCCTGCGGGTGAATGAGGGAAAATATGGTTCCAATGTAGGCATACTGGACCCAGAACAACCGTTTAGCGAATTCAAAGGGCGGCAGTTGAGGAAGCGCTCGTGCTACCGACCGACGGAGCGATGAAGGATCGTCATATAGAGGACGGACATCCCACGCTAGATTAGTCGAGGTTGGATGCAGCCGTTTCGCTAAATGGGTGGCTGACGATGCACCGACAAATTCTACTGGATGTTAGCCAAGACCATGACAGAGCATCTATAATTGAGGACCACGCACGGTGTTCCCCCGACCGATTCAGGAATAGATGATCGGTGCCCTGATACCACCAGTCATCACGGTCAAAAGGTACCTCGGTACTGGTGTACGGTGTGGATTGAGTAGGACTAGTAGTAGTGAACAGTGAAGACTGTCGGCTGTCCTGTGAACGGGATACATTGGTCTGGGTCTGTGCCTGGGCTTGAACTTGAGCTCGCGCTTGAGATTGGAGTTGACGATAGTAACTTGAGATCGAAGTCAGTCAGCTGCCCTGGTAATTTCTCAAGTCATGTGCAGTACCTTTCGGGAATGGAAACGCGCTTCTCAGCTTCTGAGTAGACACACACTTGGCCGGCGTCCTCGCATGCAGCACATGGATACGGTGGATTGCCAGCACATCGGGTCTTTCTGTTGCGACATCGATTACACCTGTGGCCAACCGTTAGTCACCGTGACCCTACAACAACGTATCCACCCTGTCACCTACGCTACGATGGACCGTCTCGCATTGGAGCGGTCCTCCGAACGAGATTGAAACCCACTTCGGTTTTTTCCTTGCGCCATTTGACAGGCAAATAAACATATCGCACCGATTATAGGTGCTGCGTCCAAAGTCTGCACCCAATTCCAATCGTGGTGCTGATCCTCGCACACGCTGTCCTTGGGGACCGGTGGTCGTCTTGCCCGCGGGATAGACGTTGATGGCGTGGGTCCGCGATGAACAGACGCACGGACATGCAAGCTATACTCCCCACAGTTTCCGATTGGACTTTGACAGCTTATCGACCTTTTGTCATCTCATGCAGAAGAGAATCATATCCCACTAGCAGCGGCTGGAACTGCAGACGGTGTGGTGTGTACGGTCGCGTGCCATGATAAGACTGGCAAAGTGCGCGGATACGAACCGGTTGTGGAACCCAAACAGTCAAGCCCCTGGCCCTTGACTAATTATCGCTGTTATCTGAATCACTATCAGTTCTAAACTTTTGTCCCCCTCTCTTCTTTCCCCACATTTAAGCGTTGGATGGTCCCGTCAATGCAGCACATCGGCCCGATGGGCACACCATTCATGCAATCAATTACTTGGGCAAATAGTGAGGTGGGAACGATTAAACACTAGAGAGCCGACGGACTTGATTCAAAGAACGAAAATAACAAATATGTCGGTGGATATTGGGGACCGTCGGAGCGAACCAAAAGGGCACCTGCCAATTTCCGGCTATTTTTCTTCGTTCGGGTTCTTCTCGGAATATCGCGGCCCAAGAAAAGGGGACAATTTAGCAACGGTTCAGCTTTGTACTCGCAAATTTGAACGCCAAAAAACATCGGCCGCTTCTATAGGATCTTTAGAAAGATGTACAGTGCTTTCGCCAGGGATCGGCAATGGTTGTGTGTGTAATTACGGTCTTAATCTTAGGGTTTTTGGCCTCTGTGCGTGCGCTCTGCAACTACACCCGCTTAAGCACTGTTCCAGGTCCTTTGTTTACTGGACTATCTGACTTGTGGAGGACATACGCTCGCAGTACAAGCGACTATGGCTGTAGTCTAGCCGGTCTTCATAAGAAATATGGCAAGGTCGTCCGTTTAGGGCCTCGTTCTATCAGCGTTTCCGATCCTACGGCCATCTTCCCGGTCTATAATGGTCGGCCGAGTGAAAGGGTAACGTTCATGACGCATCACCGTGGTATCTACGTACTGATCGATTTCGTAGTCAACATTTGAACATGACGATCGGACCGTATTCACCCAAGGCTCGTTCACGAAGTCGACCGATGTTGAAAGTAACCTAGTGAGCAAGGCGGATCGACGGAGGTGTCTGGAATCAGCGATGCGATATGAGGGCATCATTGATCAGGCAGCCAACAATTTGATCACATCTTTGAGACAACGCCCTCTAGTACGCCTAACGACCTTCCTTCAGCGCTTTGCCACTGAGTTCATTAATCGTCTGGTCCTGGAAGAATCGGCCACGCAAGACATGCCTTCCAGCCCTCAAGGGGCAAGCTGTCACTGGTATAACCGCGCAGGCAAATGGTTGAAGTTACCAATGATCGAATATGCGCTGCTACGAAGCCCAGCCGCTAGGTTAAAAAGGCGCCGCGGTATTTCATTTGTCCCTAGAAAAGTTCAGGGAGGGATCAACGGTAGTCAATCATCTAGGGTTATGCATGATGGTGGAATTAGCTACAACATCAGCCTCCCCAGGCGTTACGGCAATGCGGACGGTGCATATGACTGTATTGCTATGGCGTTTGTATCAGCATTCTCCTCCCTGCTAAAACACGAAAACGTCATGACGAGGCTCCGACTTGAGATAGACACAGCATTCAACAAGGGCTTACTTTCCGACCCTCCTCGGTGGCAGGAACTGGGTAATCTCCGTTACCTTGATGCTGTTATCAAAGAATCAATGCGCCAGCTGCCTAGCTTGGGCTACAGCCGTGAGGTCGTAACACCCCCCGAAGGCGCTATCGTTGCGGGGTACTACATTCCGCCCGGAACCATGATGGAACTTCATTCAGAAGCACTACGAGGTGATCCTGGTATATATGGGGAGGACGTTCACACATATCGACCGGCACGATGGCTCACTGCTGACCCGCGACAACGGTGGGCCATGAACCAGAACTTACAACAGTTCAGCACCAGCATCAACGATTGCCCAAAGGTTCGGGTCGCTTGGCTGGAGTTGAAAAAGATCCTTGTCTTAATACTCCTAAAATTCAACGTGGGTTTGTTCTCCGTTACGAATAGATCTTTTGACTGACTCAGATGACAGCTGCAGCTCGTACGTCCTGGCGAAGGACCAATTCCCGGTGAAGGGTCCGACCAGGGCTTGCCACCATCGATGACATACTGTACCCCGCGAAATCCCTAAGTCATGTAATCACTACCTAGTAACATAGCTTAAGATAGATACCCTTTTATTTGTTTGAAAGTTCATACTTCATAGAGATATATAAAAATAATGCTTGCTACGATTCGCTCCGCTGCGCAATGAGAATAAGCAACATTCCTAGTACACAAATTCTCTTGGGGCATGACCGCAAAGGATGCCACCTAGATGTAAAGAGCATCTCTAGGGAGAACTACTTCATAGAATGTAGGCGATGTACGAAACCAAGGCAAAGGATGACAGATCGATGATGCGCCCGTCGGTGTTTTCGGGCCGGCGCTTCCGCCGCCGTTCATCATCGGCCCGACACGTGACCGCGGGGAAGGACGCAATCGGCAGGAATGCGAAGCAAGACGGTGGATGTGGGCTCGCGACAACCAGTCGGAGAACAGAGCGACCAAAATGACGGAGGGTTCCATGGCGTGTCCCGCTGTCGTTATCATTGTCCCGCAACAGGACTGCGGATAAATCATAAAGGTATATTAAACTCGGGGTATACCCACCTCATCAGCAGTATTACATCTCTTCTTGTCCTCCTCCCCTCCTTATATCCTTCTCTCTCGATCCGGTCAATCTCCTAGCACGCAAGCAACATGGCCGGAGATGGGAAAATAACCATCTCGATCGATCGGGGAGGCACCTTCACTGATGTGCATGCCATCGTGCCCGGGAAACCTGACATCATCCTCAAGTTACTCTCCGTCGACCCCGCCCACTATCAAGATGCTCCCACCGAGGGTGTGCGCCAGATTCTCGAGCTCGTCACAGGCGAACCCCACCCCAGAGGGCAACCGCTGAAGCTGGATCGGATTGGCTCTCTGCGCATGGGAACAACGGTGGCTACAAATGCGCTGCTGGAGAGGAAAGGGGCCCGGTCGGTCCTGCTCACCACCAAGGGCTTCCGTGATCTGCTCAAGATTGGTGACCAGTCACGGCCGAACATTTTTGATCTGTCGATGGCCCGCCCAGGAGTGCTGCCGGAAGGCGTGGTTGAGGTCAATGAACGTATTGTCCCGTGCCATCCATCGGCAGATAAGGATTGCTTCTCCGGAGCTCGCATCGTGGAGGGTGTGACGGGGGAAAAGTTCCGTGTGGTGCAGGAATTAAACCTCGAGGAGGTTCGCACGGAACTCCAGCGGTACAAGGACCAGGGCTATCAATCCCTGTCGGTCGCGCTGGTCCACTCCTTCGCATACCCAGAGCATGAACGTCAGATTGGCGAGCTGGCCGAGAGCATGGGCTTCTCCGTGACATTGTCCTCCAAGTTACAGCCGATGATCAAAATCGTCCCGCGCGGCATGTCTGCTGCGGCTGATGCGTATCTCACACCCGTCATCAAAACATATATTGACTCGATATCCTCCAGCTTCGAAGGTGGCTTGGAGCGTCAGCGCGAGTGCCGCTTCGAGTTCATGCAATCGGATGGTGGACTGGTCGATTTTCGCCGATTCAGCGGGCTGAAGGCGATCTTGTCCGGTCCTGCAGCCGGTGTGGTCGGATTCGCCGCCACTAGCTGGGATCCCACCGAGAAGACACCCGTGATCGGCTTCGACATGGGCGGTACATCAACGGATGTGTCTCGCTACGACGGTCATCTCGAGCATGTTTTCGGATCCAAAGTCGCCGGTGTGCTCATTCAATCCCCGCAACTCGATATCAATACTGTCGCGGCAGGTGGCGGCTCTATCCTGTCATATCGCAACGGATTGTTCTATGTCGGACCAGAATCGGCATCCGCCCACCCCGGCCCTGCTTGTTACCGCAAAGGAGGACCATTAACAGTCACAGATGCTAACTTATTCCTGGGCCGTTTACTACCTGAATACTTCCCACACATCTTTGGTCCCAACGAGGACCAGCCTCTTGATACCGAAGTGACCACCAAGCTTTTCAATGAGTTGACCCAGAAGATCAATGCGGAGAGAAAAGAGAAGGGGCAGCCGGAATACGCTCCGGAAGAAGTTGCTCTGGGATTCTTGAAGGTGGCTGATGAGTCGATGGCTCGCCCTATTCGCAACCTGACCCAAGCCCGTGGCTTTGAAACTGCATCGCACCATTTGGCTTGTTTTGGAGGCGCCGGTGGTCAACATGCATGCTCGGTTGCGGCATCACTGGGCATCTCACGCATTATCATCCATAAATACTCGTCTGTCCTCTCCGCATACGGATTGGCGCTGGCCGAGGTGGTCAAGGAATCTCAGGAGCCGGTCTCCGCTGACTTTGAGACATCTCAGTCAAGCCTCGAGAAGCGCTTCAATGACATGACAGACAGCGCTACAGCAGAGATGAGCACCCAAGGATTCTCAGCGGATCAAGTGCGGCACGAGCTGTACCTCAATATGCGCTATGAAGGCTCCGATACGAGTTTAATGATCTTGAAACCCGAAGATGATTCGGGCTTCCTGGAACAGTTCAAGACCCGGCATCGCAGAGAATTCAACTTCAATTCTGACCGAGCAGTCCTAGTGGACGACATTCGTGTGCGTACGATCGCTTCATCGAATGTGCGCACTGAGAAGAGTCCTCTGGTCCAGTTGCGGGAGGCCAGCTTGCAAGATGTGAGCGGAACTCCGGACACTACAACGAATGCCTACTTTGACGGGTACTCCAGCCGCATTGACACGCCAGTGTATCTCCTGGACAAGCTCCAGAAAAATGCTCGCGTCTATGGCCCTGCCGTCATCATCGACAAGACCCAGACTATCGTGGTAGCTCCAAACTCCGTAGCCAAGATCCTAGATACTTGCATTGTCATTGATCTAAAGGAGGAACAGACTGCCGTCAATGGCGTTCCCTCAGAGCTCTCATCCGACATCGACCCGATTAGACTGAGTATCTTCGGTCATCGTTTCATGTCCATCGCTGAACAGATGGGTCGCACCCTGCAGAAGACATCCGTCTCAACCAACATCAAAGAGCGCCTGGACTTCTCCTGCGCTCTATTCTCTCCAGATGGTGGGCTCGTGGCCAATGCTCCCCACGTTCCTGTTCATCTCGGTTCCATGCAATTTGCCGTTCGCTATCAACACCAGAAATGGTTGGGTAATCTGAGAGACGGTGACGTCTTGGTTGCCAACCACCCCAGTTGCGGTGGAACTCACCTTCCTGACATCACAGTAAGCCAATCCCAATGCACTCCAACGTCATTAGCAACCTAACCAAACGATACAGGTGATCACGCCCGTGTTTGACAAGCCAGGTGGCAGTGAAATCATGTTTTATGTCGCGTCTCGTGGCCACCACGCAGATATCGGTGGCATCCTGCCAGGGTCGATGCCACCGAAATCCACCGAGCTGTGGCAGGAGGGTGCAGCTATTGAAGGAGAGAAAATCGTGAGCAATGGCGTCTTTGAGGAGGAGCGTATAATCGACCTCCTAGTGAACAAGCCAGCAGAACACCCCGGATGCTCGGGCTCGCGGTGCATTAGCGACAATCTGTCGGACTTGAAGGCACAGATCGCGGCTAACACACGCGGTATCGCCCTGATTCAGTCCTTGTTCGCCGAGTACGGCGTCGAAACCGTCCAGAAGTACATGTACGCGATCCAAGCCACGGCCGAGACGGCCGTGCGTAACCTCCTGAAGGATCTCTACAAGCGCTTTAACGGCGAGCCCCTGGAAGCCGTCGATTACATGGATGACGGTACTCCCATTAAACTGAAGGTCACGATCAACGAGTCGGACGGATCTGCCGTCTTCGACTTCTCCGGTACCGGGCCCGAAGTATACGGAGGCTGGAACGCTCCCATCGCCATTACCCATTCGGCCATTATCTACTGCTTAAGAGCCATGATCGCCTCAGACGTCCCTCTCAACCAGGGCTGTCTGGCGCCTATCGACATCCAAGTCCCGTCACACAGCATCCTCTCGCCGACCAAGACGGCAGCCGTCGTGGGCGGTAACGTCGTGACATCGCAAAGAATCACCGATGTCGTCCTGAAGGCCTTCCGCGCCTGCGCCGCCTCCCAAGGATGCTGCAACAATCTGACTTTTGGCACCAACTCCAAGGTTGACCCAGACACTGGCGCAACCATCCCCGGCTTCGGCTACTACGAGACCATCGCCGGAGGCAGCGGCGCAGGACCAACCTGGAAGGGCGAGTCCGGCATCCACGTCCACATGACCAACACGCGGATCACCGATCCGGAGATCCTCGAGAAGCGGTATCCGACTCTACTGCGCCAGTTCACCCTCCGACCCGGCTCGGGCGGAAAGGGACTCCACCCCGGTGGTGACGGCGTCATCCGAGACATTGAGTTCCTGGCGCCTATGGAATGCTCGATTCTATCCGAACGGCGAGTCCATCGTCCTTATGGTCTGGAGGGGGGAGAAGATGCGCAGTCCGGTCTCAATCTGTGGATCTCCAAGGATGAGGAGACGGGTGAGCAACGCGTCGTGAATATCGGTGGTAAGAATACGGTTTCGATGAAGACGCATGATCGTATCGTGATCAATACTGCTGGTGGGGGTGGTTGGGGTGCTGCGCAGTAGGAGGTTCTACATGGGGACTCTATGCTTGTATTACTTAATGGTATACTATATCTGACGATTGTACGGAATTGTTTATGACTGATAATACACGTTTTGTGGTTAAAATGTGCTCATGGGAGTTCTCCTAATGGATGTAAAATCGGGATGTATCTCAATCGATTTAGACTATCCACAATTGATAACTACTACCCCTGCTCCTCTATATATCGCTTTAACCGTGAAGAACGTCCTAAACGCTTTAGGAGTCAGAAGAACACATGTACAGGATCTCCATATTGACCGCCAGGGTTAATGATCAAAATTGGTAGCAGATAAGAAAACCAAAATGATAATGTTCATTGCCCCACAAAATGTTCCATATATGAGACATGGTAACCGAAACATGTTCTATCATAAATCATACCGGAAATCTTCTATAAATCGTGATCTATCATGAATCTACCGTGTGTCCTCTATCACAATGCGCCCTTCAAGACGCGGGGAGATACCCGGAGTCCAAGTCGGGGTAAACCCAGCATCGTCGGTGCCGTTCAACGTGGTCGGCTGAAACCCAGCCTTCTGCATCCATTTGCGCACGACGCGTTGGGCTAGTCGAAGTCGATGTTCTTCCTCTGCGGCGGACTGTGCGGGCAGGGTCACATAGTTGGTGGTGGGTTGCGGAGAAGTCAAAATTTCTGGATCCGAGTCAGAATCTGAATCCATGTCCTCATGGCTCTTGGCCTCTTTCTCCGGACTCTCTTCCGTGTCAATCTCCGTGAAGCGGCCGTAGTAGTATTGTTTGCTCCGTTGGAGAGCCGGTCGCTGGGGCCGTACCGGAGCCTTCTCGGTTACCGGGGAGGTTTGGCTAGATGCTGGCTTCAGCCAGCCATTGCAGTGGAGGTTCTGGTGCACGGTGTCCCAGTGACGTGCCAAGCTCTTACTCCAGCGCTGCCACCTACCCATCACCTTCAAGCTCAGGAAATACTGACGAAGGAGGGTGCTGACCAAGATACCACTTTCTTCGTCGACAACCTCCTCTACCTCGCCGCCAGCAGACTGCACCAGCAACGACGCGAAACCGTCCTTTCCACGGCCCATGTATCCTCGCGTGGCAAGGGAGTACGTCCGGTCGTACTCGATCGGTTGCCCTCCAATCTTCGCCCAGTTGATGCGCGAGCCGGGCGGAGCGGATGCATTGTAACTGAACGTAATATTCGACACCTGGGGAAACCGACCCTCCAGGGCGGGCAATTGGCTCACCCCGTTCTCGAGGGCATCCATCAGCGCTCGCCCTTGAGCCCGGAGCAAGACGATCGGATCTTCGAAAGGAAAACAGTTCAAGATATCTTTCAGTCGCAAAATGCCCGGCGGGTAAATTTGGTCCCCGCGGATGGTACCACCAGCCATCATGGCGCAATCAGCCGCATAATAAAATCGCATAAGGTCGCACACAAAGTTCCCTAAGTTCGACTCTTTCTGGCGGACGGTGGAAAACCGGGCGTCCAGCGGCCTAACCGTGTAGCCAATGGGTTTCTCCAACTTGGATTTCAGGCTGGATGTCAGCTTGGCCACCAGTGCCACAGTTGCTGGGTCTTCCGGAATTGATCGGACCATATCGCGCCGGATAATGTTAAAATCCCATCCTGGTCCATCCGTTTTGCGCCACGCTTCGATGTAGCTAAGCTGTTTAAAATCCGTACCGGAGCGCAGAACTTGAATCCCGTTGACGATAGCATGTGCGTAGTAGTGATCGTGACCTCCCAGAATGATATCAATGAAACCCGGAGGAAGTCTCTCCGCCAATTTGTAGTCGTTCGGTTCGCGTTGGTGGGTGACAGCGACAATGATGTCGGCGCCTTGTTCACGAAGACGAGGGACGAGTTCGAGGGCGGTTTGGGCAGCGGATTTGTAGATCAAGTCTGGGGGAAGGGAATTGATGGTTCCTAGCCTGAAATACGTAAGGATTGGAAAGTAGCATATACAAAAGTTTGGGACAACCTACCACTCTCTCTCCCCCAGACCAATCACGCCCACTTTTAAACCGTTCGACGAGGTCAACATTCGGGTCCGCTCACAGTTCGCAATTGGTATATCCTCTCCCAAGGCTGGATCAAGGATATTGGCCAACAACCAGGGGAACTGGCACTGGCTACGCAGGTGACGCAGCTGCGCAACACCGAAATCGAGGTCATGGTTCTATCACCCATACACGTCAGACCTTCATTACCCTTATCGTACTTTGCATAGGGCACTGTCCCCGTACACGAGCGAACATACCCCAACACATGCGACATCTGTGCCCGCCTTATTCAGAAAAGGGACCATATGGCGCCCCTTGGTGACCGTGCTTTCGAGGCTTGGGTTGAAGGCATCTCCGGAGAAGAAGGTGAGGACGTCTGGTTGTCCGGCGAATTGGGGATCGGAACGGTAATGATTGATCACGGATTGAAATCTAGAAACACCACCGACTGGCTCCGCAGACCCTGGTCTTGACTCCGAGTATTGGTTAGTGAGCTGTCGTGCTGAATGCCCAGGGCTGAGGGGTCGGCATACTCCACGTGGTAAACATCATTGTAATGGATGAGACGAAGATCGGGGGTTCCGGTTCGTTCGGAAGAATGGGTGATGGTGAGTCCGTCGTTTTCCACGGCGGACATTCTGACGAGGAGTAATACGGTGACCGAGTAAAATCAAGAGGGATGAACGACAAGAGGAAGCAGAAGCAGGAGGAGGGGTTGGAATCACTTGACACCCAGCGGTGACAGTGGACACCCCAGGCATGCAGGCACCCGGGCCATCGTGGATCCCCGTGTGGTCCGGGCCAATCAGCCACCGAAGATTACCTACGGCTTCTCCACCTGGGGATCCCCATGGATTCATTACGGAGTAATGTGTACATTCTTTCCCTAGGTGTCTTGCTGCGTACGTTCTGAATGTTTGGAATTAGATATTCTATAACACATTGTACGACACGAATATCGGCAACAACAGTGAAGCTATGCCACTCTGCTCCAGACGTCACGGCTTATTCCAGATTCATACAGCCGTCGATATACTCTGTTTAGAGCTATGAGTGACTTGTAAGAATACCTCCCTGAGGCTGGGACTTACCGTCAAAAGAAAGCTGACCGTCGTGATCTGTATCTAACTTTTCAAAGGAGCGTTGAATTGTTTGATCACTAAGATCATCACCGAAAACCTCCCTTGCCATGGTTCGGTATTCGACTGCATTCATCGTTCCTAATACAAATCTATTAGGTCTCCGAAAGGCTTCTAAGTTCTTACGGCTCCGCTCACCGTTAATATCCTTGTCCTGCCAGAGAAATGCATCAGTGGTTTTCTATATAAGTATTTGGGAAGGTCCACTGTGTGCGGCATACATAATCTTCAAATGTTCTGATAAATATGTCAACCATATCAACGTTTGGGCTGTTCTGTTATAAGGTAAGCTTGGACATACACAAAGCACAGAGGAAGTGGGCTACCTTGTATTTCTGAATCAGGCTATTTCTATCCATTGTAGCGTTGTTAGGTGGTGATGTATATTTGAAAGTGTCGCAAATTTCAAGAAGTAGGATGAATGATTGCAAGTCCAAAGGGCATAACAAGCATGGATATAAACTATTTATATAAGTGTTTTGCTCTGAAACACATCCTATCTTCAGACATAGTCAATGTAACATCACTCGCAAGGGAATAAGGACGTCTCATATTGTCTTGTGCGTCATTGCAGGTGGCAAATGTAACATATGAGCCTTCCGATGATGTCGTACGAATATATAGGAGATCCAGGATGTCGATAGTGCAGGGTGCATGCTCCGAAACCAGCTGTCAGGGTAAGGTTGACGACATGGGCCCCGAACCCGTATACGGCACCTCTGTATGATATCAGGCATACAATCTATTCTCAGACATCCGTGTTGATTGTCCAAATAGAGGGTGTTGCAATTCTGGCTCTGCGCTGTATAGACGATAACTAATGCAGGGAACCAGTTGTCCCTTGATCTGGTGGCTGTATAGTAATACCTATTGAATGTAAGTGCGACAGCACAGACATACTCACGTCTAGAAAACCTTTTACCACTACTTAATTAAATCGAATTACGCACTATGATTTTATTCGTTGAAAGGGAAAGATGGTAGGGAGAAACATGTCTTGAGTAAATAGGCTGGTTTATATTGATGAGGACCACACCAAGGAGTGCGGAATACAGCATATTGTATACACAGCACAAGAACCTTGTAATTGAGCCTACAGATCGTCTCTGTAAGGAGTCTGATTAACATCAACGCACTGTAAAATCGCGTTGTCCAACTTCACCCATGCTCCGCGATCCAAGAATGCCCATGTTGTTTGCGAGTGCATGATAACGTTCACGTTTGGCTGCTGTAAAATACGGCATGCTGTCCCTTGTTCAAACTTCACGAGTGATGCACTTGTCGCGTAGACTTCACCGTCTTCTCCAACAAGGTCAGATTTACCCCAGAGATCCTGGATGGAGTGCTTTGAATTGTCAGGTGAGATGGTCGCATTGGCATTAGCGCCTGTCCAGTCATTCGCGAGCTGCACGATTACATCTTCGCTTAGGGCGTCGATAGGTGACAGCAGAGAGGAGAGAGCAGGGGCGGCGACGCTGAGGAGAACAAGAAGAGGCGTGGAAGTCTTCATCTTTAGTTCGAGATAGTGGTTGGAAGACGGTGGGGGTTGAGAATTCATGATCTCGCAATTTATTATGTCATTTTTTTATAGTCCGGGGTCCGCCATCATAGAACGATTTGACATGCTCTACAGTGCCGACTTATGACATAGACCACTTCGGAATGAACTTCAACTTACTGCAACCGGAAATGGCTTGGAGCGAGAATGTCCAAAATTCAGCAATTAGGTTTCAAACCCTTTTCTTTCCGTGGTTAAGAATCCAAACCATACTACTTACAAGATCTAGAAGCTGGTGAGTTGAAGGCATATTTACACTCGCTCCGCCTGAAGGCTACCTGTCTGTATGATTGAATGCTTGCTACTAGCAATGACATTTGGCTTCGGACTCGAATTGTGTAAATCCTGGGGCATTTGAGGATGGCTCCTCTTCATGAAACTGGTGTTTCAGCGGCTACACATGACAATACGCTACAAGCGCATTCTTTGGAGTGTATATGGGCGCCAGTAATATTGAACTGTCCTTTGGTACCATGGTACTTGGTGGTTGCTGCAGAATCCGAGGGGTGTAACGTTAGTAATAGCATGGCGACTTCAGCTATGCCCCCGGCGTTGGAAGCCGATCTTTAACTGTCAATTACCTTTCGGTTGTCTTAAGCGCATGCTCTTTGTGAAGAGGGAGACCATTATAGATACTGTGATACTAAAGATTACTTGGACAACGGCAACATGCAATCAGTTGCTTTTCTCTTGACTCTGCTTAGAACTCCTGTACCCTATATACATCTCTCAGATAGTCACAGCGAACTGAATTGGAGATATATCCGACTCCTGAGTCAAAGAGATTATCCTCCCCGGTTGGTTCGACTTCGTATACGTATTTCTCACAGTGTGTATCCCTAAAACGAGTAAGCCGCTTGATCTGGTTTTTGAATCAGAGTTAACGCATACTCAAATAGATCACAAGAGGCTCCCTCTTCAATGTAGAGGGACCCTACATTTTCGGCGCTGTCCAGCATTTGTTAGTATTAGAACCCTTGCGAATAAGACTTTGTGATACATACAGATGAGGATTCAGTTGTCGGCATCTACCATCAATCCGGGTCACTTGCTTGTAGCCATTTGCATTAGGTTCACTGAACAAAACGCCCTAGTACATATTAGTCCACATCCATCCATAGTGTATAGAACAGTGTTTACCACTTCACCACCCAAGAGCCGTCCAAAGGCAGATGGTAGCAGTGCAGTAGCCAGAATCAGAACTGCCGAAGACCGCATTGTACTTGGAATAATAGTAGATGGTGCTTCTTAGAGGAGATTAGAACAATGTAGAAACTCCAGGGATTTGAGTACGTCAAGGATTTACTAGGAATCCATCCAAATATATCGAGAATAGTTGGTGTTTGTAGGAGTGAAATCTACGTCATGACTCCCAGTTTGATTTTCCGCATTCGGTAATGAAACGTTGCTGAGTCCCATTGGACTTATCATTACCGGCTATATTATGATTGATCATCAGTAGCTTACGTTAGCGGGAGACACTGGCCTGTAGTTATTTTAGAGTATACAAGTTGCTATTTAGAGGATAGAGCACATAGAGTTCTATCTTACTAGAAGATATTGCTCTATCAAAGTTGCGGTACATGCTTTATAAGAGGTAGATGGCATAGGCCTAGCACTCCAAGTAAACTGTTAAATATCTATAGACAAGCCTATCCAGGTGGCTTCCTTGAGCTTCTATATATCTTCCACAGAATTCCAACACCATTGCCGAACTTCTACCGCATCAAAAACCCGTGAAGCACAACAGGAAGCACACGATCTACCAGACAGACCCTTCTGGTACCAACAGACTACATTACACCTCCTCAACAACCGCCAACCGACTCCTCACTGGCACATTATCCGTCCTCGACCCCGGTTCTGGGAATCCCGACACTTTAACGCCCTTTCCAAAGAGCAAACAGTGTGTCGATCCGCCGAAATGAAACATACCCATCTCATCCCCCTTCACCACTCTCTGCCCCTCCTGAACCGTAACCTCACAGCTCGACACCTCTGACATACCCACCTCGACGACCGCCATGAGACCAATAGCCGGGTTATCCGCCTGAATATAAATAACTGCCCTCGCCGCGACAGCCGATAGGTACCCCTGCGAGTACCGCGGCGCTTTGGGCCAGGCCCCATATATCTCCATGGAAGCAAACAATGGCTCGGAGAAATAAGTCCCATTGAACCTGGACACCTTGACTATGGTTCCTGTGACAGGGGCATGCCATCGGTGGTAGCTCAGGGAACTAAGATACGCTTGATAGATTGTTCCACCGACGAACCGCTCACTGAGTTCGTCTTTGCCGAGCATATCCTCGACCGAGTAGGGTTGACCTTTCACCCAGAATCGATCTCGCTGTTTGACATCATGGGCTATCGCGAATGGTAGTGATTCACAGACGTTTACGATCACCGAGTCATTGTGAGGCTCAGCGACAGGGCGTCGCTCTGAACGGAACGCTCGTGTGAAGAACCCATCCCAGGATGTGAAGTTGTAATGTTTCCCGCTCGGGTCACAGACAAAGAGCTCCTCGAAGGAGTATGATGACCCCTCCACGTTTGCAACGGCAGTCAGCTGCTCAATACCTGCTGGACTGAACCACCCCGTGGTCGAATTATTGAGGACCTCCGCCGATGCGGGGGACTGGAGATAATCCTTCCAGACATCCAACACGCGTTTCAGGATAGCGTTGACCGCAGGGTCGAGGAAGAACCCATGGCCGTGAAACGTCCCCATTGGCCAGTCTAGCAGTGCATGCATGGGTAGTCCGACCAGTCCAACCTGGTTCTCGTGTTCGCTCCATGACGGCGCGATAGTGAGTAGATGGTTCATGATACTTAGCATGTCCGTGTAGCTGCGCACCACGGGCTGGCCGCTGGGGTCGGAGAAGTTGGCTGGGATGTCGTCGTACATTCCATTGGCCAGGAGATAGATCCGTGAGTCGCCCTCTATCAAGTCCTTCAGATCTTGGACAGCGGGGTGGAGTGGCTTGGGGTTCGCTAATGTGTCTCGGGCTACCTTTTTGGTCCATTCTTGTTGGATGCGGTAGTCTTTCGGGAGCCAGAGGCCTGGTCTAGGATATCACTTAGATGTTTGGTGTACATCACACGATCAGAAGTGGTGTGCTTAGACATACCTCTGTGCCCGATGGAGACGTGGGATCTCAGATCCGCCCACAGCAGCCCTAACACATAACAGGAGCAACAGGGTTCGAACAAATGCAGACCACGTCCATGTATGTGCCATCTTGCTAACATATACACGTACACAAAAGAGAAATTGGATCTACATACTATAGTACCCCTAAGGCCAACAATGGCCCTGTTCTTAGGGCCATTATATAGTTGCAGAAATTGTACTCCAGTCAACCAGTGACTTTCGAGATGTGGGTCTTTCGTCTCTAAGCGTTATGGAAACAGGTTGCCATGCTCAACTATATTCTGCGAATACGGATTGTTTGTCAGAAAGTTCATTGCGGAGAAGACCGGGATGTGTGAATAATGACCGCTAGCAAATTAGTTCGTTGTTTTGCAGCTGTAACTCTGCATGACAGGACTAGATGCAGTGGCCTAGTTCTGTTCCTGGTAAACCCTGCCGAAGAATACTCCTTACTTGCTTGGACTGGCAGGTGGGACTTGACTTATCTCGTCTTTACTAGTAGCTGACTTTCAGGAGAGGAAATATTAACCGACCTATGACTGGGATTTTGTTCGATGACTGGTTATCACACCCGGTGTGCAGAATTAGTCTCTCTCTTTCTAGTAGCTTTGCTTATGATTATTTTCGACCATGTTGCATACTTCCACGTTGATTTATATTATGTTAAATTGTGTATACTTCCAATTAGAAGCTAGAATATGATCTGATCTAGTTCTAAAGTACATACTCATATCTGTAGCGTGCGTATGCCTCTATTCCTCCCGGTCGCTGTCCGCCTCCCTTTCGATCTGATTCATTTTCTCGTCCACCTTGTTGTACTTGGAAAAGAACACGTAGACAAGAATAGCCGCCAGAAACATGATGCCGCTGAGGCAAGCAAACTGCACTAAGATCTGTGGTTTCTTGGAGGTGGGTGAAATCGCCAACCCCAGCAGTGAGCCTAGAGCACAGAGGAGCAGATTGACCGAAGCGACCAGGCTCTTCATAGACCGAGGAGCCTTTGTATAGGCATATTCCATGCTGCTGAGGAAGGCGGTAATCTCAGACAGCGCTGTCAAGACGTAAATGGGGAGAATAGATAGGAAGTTGACCTACATATATCAGCTACTGACTCGACATTACAGATGGACTTGTACTTACCGAGTAAGGGGGTGAGTTGTAAGCGACTGGTTGAGTGTCAGTGGGCATTTTCAAGTGCAAATAAGGTCAATAGACATACGTGATTGCAGACCGGCGGCCACTGCAATGGCTCCCGACATGATCACGAAGCCAAAAGTGATGCGCGAAATGGGCCGAAATGGTATGTTAATCCGACGTAATGAAGGGTAGATTACTCGCTCACTATATTGGGTCAGTATGATATTGCCGGTTGGGATAGCGCCAAAGAGACTACTGACAACAGAGGCAGCAAAATGAGGATGCTGAGAGGGTTAATGCTTCCTGCCACTGGTCACTAGTCAGTTTCAATTCTCACTAGGAGTACCATACAACTTACAGAAGTCGTTCGGGAGCCCCATTGTATTCATGAGCCCGGCCAAACTAATGAGATTTCCAACTGTGTTGCCATAGCATAACCAAAAGATAGGGCTAAAGAGCTATTAGCGTGCTTCTCCAAGGGGTCTACGGTACTCACAAGAGCGAGCTATTAGCCGGTTAGTCAAATGCAGTGAGTCACTAGGTTCACGGGCTCTACTCACATCACTCGACACGCCATCAAAGCCACCTTGATCTCGTCCACAAATTGATCGTCCCAGGGTAGATCTATCCGTTCCCCTTGCTGCCTCAAATAAGATGGCTTGGCATGGTCCATTGTCCTGTTTTTCTTGAAGCCAATCCAGAGTGCGTGGGCAGCACGAATCGCAATTGAGCCCTGCGGTGGCCGGATGACTAGTTCTTGTGAGCAATGGCACCAGTCATTCATCAAACAGCGTTTCTCACTATATTTGTTCCGACAGAATATCAATACCACAGTAGCACATCCGTAGATGCACAGCGGTATTAAAAATGTCGCCCAGAACCCGACCTTACGTTCCACCCACTGATCAAGTTAGTCAACCAAATCAAAGTAACGACTGGGATATACATACCGGCGCAACGAGGCCCGCGCAAGAGCCGATGTTGATGAGCCTGCAATATCTTAACGTCGAGTCCCGCTTATCCTCCCTGCAACATACCAATAATAGCGACTGTAGATTGTTTGAACAGTGACATCCGGGTCTAAAATCACACGACGGTTGTCGGCAGTGATCTTGACCACGGGCTTCTTGCCCGTGTACTGATCGGCCACCAGAGGCCCGACATTGCTTTTGATTCCACCCGCACTACTCGTGTTATCCATCGTTGACCATGAGTGTGGTGGGTTTGACGTACCCCAATCCAATAATTATCAAGGCAACCAATAGTCCAGGCCATCCGGCTCCATTCTCCAAGGACACGGGCAAAGATGTGAGGAAGAGAATTAAAGTGCCGATCGTCGCGGTGCTGATGCAGTTCTTGTTAATATTCTCTGAAACATGGTGATTCACGACGGGGACAATTTGTCTAGAACTCACATGCTTCCAAGAAGGATAGTTTTCACACGACCCAGATAGCAATCTGCTATGACAGCTCCTAAGATCGGCATCAGGAAGCACCAACATTGAAAGAAATAACCGATAGCCGTCGCAGTTGCTTGTCCCTAATAATAGCCACGAAGTCTGTCAAAAGGCGAGTCGATACGCAAATAGACATGGACACCATTCCTCGACATACCTTGCCAAGGGCACCGGGAAGACGGTCATCGTGTAGAGGGTTCTGAACATAGTTCTCTGTCAACATCGTTTAGCACTCGAACCTTTCAGGGGAGGCGCGCACTGACGTAGTGGTCCTGTTATGGAGCGAAAGGTAAATCTCTCAGCCGCTTCGGCAATTACTACCATGAATATCGTGTAGGGGATCTTGTCGGCGATTCGAGGAAGCGTTTCCAGCTCTTCACGAGTAGGGTCGACCGGTTCATTAGTAGACGTTAGGGTGTTAGAAGTGGGCTCTTTTTCATTGTCGCCTGGGTTTCTGGGACATTATTAGATCATTGAAATTGGAAAACATCAAGACGCATTGGAATCAACAGACATTATTTGCTCTTCGGCGGGCTCCTTCATCTTTTCCTCCCAATACTGAAGTTGTTTGGGAGTCGAATGCAACACGTTCGGGGGAGGGTGAGTCAAGCAACACTTGCTGCTGCTTTTACTCCTCGAGTAGCACCTGACACCAATTCCCGTTGACTCTTAAGGCTCTGTGTTGAAAAAAAGAAAAGAAAAGAGCAAAAAGAAAAAAAGTGAAAAGAACAAAGACAAAGAAAAGAATTCTCAAAAGCAACCATTAATAATCAGCAGATTGTCCGAGGAACAGCATGACAAGGGCATTGGCTGGGAGCCGACCAGATAAGAAGGATCATTCATTATTTCTGGTAGGGTGACCAGGGTGTACCCTAAAGGGCGTATCAAACAAAGAGTCGGAATACAGCTCCTCCACTTGCTTCGGCTCTGGATAGTCATTTAAAATCAATTGGTTGACAGGCTTGACCCCATCATTCAAGCTGGGGATCCATCTGATCAATTACAGGGAGGGTTGGTTCTTTTGGTACAACTTCACGATGGTGTTCAAGGGTCTAGAGAAAGAGGAGACGACATCCATAGAGTAGAAACTCGTCCCATCCAATCAAGTCATGCGAAGGTAGTAGAGCACGATATATCGTGCATAACTTGCGCCAGACCCGTTGTCCTTGGGTTGGTATATATTTGAATCAGAGTGCGATCCCTCACTCGAACCCTTCACTTCACTTCACCTTCCAGGGTAACAACGTTCCTACACTGGGCATGGAGGCCAAACATCCGCGACCGCGACCGCCCTTGGAGGACATTGTGAGTCCAACTCTTGAGGATCTCATCCATCTAGCATTGCGACGAATGCGGTACCTGGTGGCCCCGGACCTTGACAACAACCACCCTCCACCCCTCTTGTTCCCCCTGGCCGAGAGTATGCGCGGGAATCCCTTCACCGTCGATGATTGGGACACGTACGGAGATCTCGAGTCCGAGTATGGTCGACTAACATATCTGATTTCCGTTTACCCTGAGCGGGGTGCACCTTTCGCCTGTGAGGAGGTGTTGCTCGATCTCCTGCAGAGACTGAGTTTGCTGACGGAGTGGCCCAACTTTCTGCCTACACTCATAGCTCATGCACAAGCAACCGTGCATGATGTGGTCCAGAAGATGATTAGCAGCTCATCCAACCGGACACGATCCGCAAAGTCCGACTACGTTGCTATACCGGTGGATTACAAGGCGACCTCGTCAGCACGCACCATCTCGTTGCAGCTCTGGAAACGCTCCCTGCGTGAGATGTCGTCGCAGCTAGGGAGGGGCCAATTTGACGGAGCATTAGCATTTTTACAAATCCATGCCTTTCTCAAGGACCCAATCTATGGACTGTCGCGACCGTTCTCGCTGCAGCAGTTCTTTTTCAGCTACCTGTTAGGGAAATGCATGACAGCCACTAGGGTGGACGTCCTGCATGCCAAAAATCTGGAACGGTTGGCCGCGCAAGCCGCTCAGGAGGCCTCGTATCTGGCCAACCCGTTGCTGCAGCGGCTCACTCTCGTCCACTTCAACGCGCATCATCAACTTCCCTACGTAAATGTACCCTTGGACCGATTGGCTCGTGCGGAATTTTCAGTGCCAGCCCATGTCCTCGAAGTCGTGGAGGAGATGCTCGGGGCGGTTGCCATGAGCGATGGCCAGGCCTGCCCCCTGGTCCCGATCCTGGTCGCCACATATCCGCGTTACGCCCATGACGACCAATGGCTGACCCCGATCATAGACGGCAATCACCGGGCCACCGCAACCCTCTTGCTTCGATTCCTAGCGACACTGACGCTGCCCGCCGACCGTCAGGCCATGTTAGAAGGCCTGCGAGGCTACTGCACAGCCCATCACCTCGGTCAGAAATGGCAAATCGATCTCTGCGACGTAGTGACGGAGCTTCACTCCCCGACAAATCAGAAATTGTACGACCAGATAACGAGCCAAGCGGCGCTCGTACGAAAATTTGCTTGGGTCAAGTACATCCCTGCACTCGTCGTGCAGGAGGATGACTTCTACACAATCTGCAAACAGCGATCCGCAGGCAAGCATAAGCCGGTATTGTTACATCCGTATCACCAGGCTCTCTTTAATGACGACCACATACCTATCGCATTACCACAAAAGGCAGGACAAACACATGGACGACCCGAATCATTCAGGCTTATGCCGCTGACTCCTTTTGCGGGCGAACACTCCGGCGGCGTCGGTGACGATGTCGCTCGAATCTGTCAGGCTGAAGTACGACCAAGCATGAATGGCCTTGCCCAGGAACCTCAACCACATGAGAAAGTGCTGCAGCACCGCGCGTGGTCTTGTGTCGTGTCTTGACTTTCGAGCCGGGGGGAGAATCAATCGTGTCAGATAGCCCACTTCCCCAACTAGGCAATAGAGCCTGTGTTCTAAAGAAATCTAGTCTTCCCCGCAGCTGACTCGTATTCCGGCCGGGCTCTGATCATGGCTGAACGCTTATCTGGGTGCATTATTGCCCAGGTGCAGATTCTCCTCAGACCCCGCAACTTGGCTTGTTTAGGCTCCGTTTCACCCCCGGAGGGCTTTGGCTTTGGCTGCAGGAATAATCTGCAGTGAAACCATTAACACTCTTGGCTACGCATGACCCCGACTTGGCAACAGGGTCTGCAGTCCCGATCCTGACAATCGAGAAATGAGACCGGCGAATAGGGTCTTCTTGGGCTACTCTTGGCGGATAGTTTCGCAGACACGGGGATTCCGATCCTCTGTAAGATGCATATGTCTCTGTTGCGTTCATCATCTCAATTTCTGACCATGGTACTTGTGGTTCCATTGATCGAAGTCCGCGGTCAAAAAGGTCAACTGACTCGACTCCTTGATTGCCATTCCAACTTGTTCGAAATACTTAATCCTTCTAAATAAAGCAACCGTCGTTGTTCGGGAGACTGATATCCTTGCATCTTCGTTCCTACATTATACCTAATTGGGAAGCCATGACAGCCTTGGACGACCTGGACCTCTTGCCGGAAGACTTTCCGCCGCCGAGTCCGTTTATGTCGGAATGGCCTCTTCGGCGAGACGTAGTCCATATGGATCATGGTTCTTCAGGGGCCTGCCCGACGAAGGTGCTCGAGCACCAAAATGCGTTGCGATGGGAACTAGATCGTGGATCGCCCGAGTTTTTCCTGTCTCGCTGGTCGCCTCGCCACCGTGCTGCGAAGGAGGCTCTAGCGCGCTTCGTGCATGCCGACTACGACGAGCTACTGCTGACACCTGGCTCGACCCTAGGTCTCAACATCGTCACACAAAGTCAGCAGTTCCAGCCGGGCGACGAGCTGCTGACGACCAATCATGCATACAGCTCGGTGACCATGCTACTCCGACATGTTGCAAACCGGGATGGCGCCAAAGTGGTCGTCGCGCAGATTCCATTCCCCGTTGCATCTGAGGAGGAGATTGTCCAAAGTATCCTGGCGTGTGTCACGGAACGGACCCGGTTCGCCATCATCGATCATATTGTCAGCCGTTCCGGCTTGGTGTTCCCCATCAAGCGCATTGTCCAGGAGCTAGCGGACCATGGGGTCGACACCCTCGTCGACGGTGCCCACGGCCCGGGGCAGGTGCCAGTGGATCTCCATGGCATCGGCGCAGCGTACTACACCACCAGCTGCCATAAATGGATGTGTGCTCCGCGCGGGGTGGGATTCCTGTACGCGCGTCGCGACCGGATCCGCCGTCTCAAGCCCCTGATTATTGCTCGCTCTGGCCACTGGCGGGACTCGGACGGGGCCGCCTACAGTTGGTTGGAGCATACCTTTGAGTGGAACGGCTGCCACGACCCATCTGGCGTGCATAGCATGCCAAAGATTATCGAGTTTCTTGAAACCGCGCTGCCGGGGGGCCACGCTGCCATGGTCAAGCGAAACCATGAGCTTGCTGTTGACGCCCGCAGGAAAGTGCTGGGTATACTTGGCATTGACCTTCCTTGCCCGGATGACATGATTGCCAATATGGTGGTGTTTCCCCTTCCAGACTCGGTGTTACCAGAGACTCAGGGCATTCTCCCCCTGTGCAAGACGCTTTGGGAGAATGATCGTGCAGAGATCCAGTGTTACCACTGGCCGGCCTACCCGAAACGGATCTTCCGATTTAGTGTTCAGCTGCACAACAGCATGGAGCAGTATATCTGGCTGGCGGGGAAGATCAAGGCCGCACTAGATGAGGAGACTAGAATAGCCTTAGCACATGCTGCAGAGGTTAATGGTTTTAGTACATAGAATCGAGTACGCTCCGATCATATCACGGTGACTCACCTCATAAATTGACTTGAGATTAAAAACGCCACGACCAACGCTACCAGTTTCCAATTTCTTTGTTGTCTCTGGCACATGACTGTACCAACCACCGATTACTAAAAGTCCTCCCCAGTATAAAAATCAACACTTCCATCCCCGCCTCCCGCTATTGTGTAGTATTATGACCTCCCAGTCACGGGTCTAAAATTACCCTACTAACAGTAAGTACCTATCCATTAAAAAGGCTGAGGTTACATGAGGTACCAAATCCCCTCATTGCTCTACTGCTTCCCATTTGTCCAGACGATCATCAAGTTCTCATTGGAAAAGATAAATAAAAATAAAAATAACCCCTGCACAAGGTAGTTAGTAAAATATATGCAATATCAAATATCTGACCAAACCAATCCCAGCCTCTCGCAAAACCCACCACCCATCTCCAACCCCCAGAGTTGCCAAAAGTACAAAAAAGCCCGTTACGGTACTTTTTCACCACACACTCCTTCTTCCTTCTTTCATTGGAGAACTATCGGAGAACACAAAAGAAAAGAAGAGAAAAGATGTCTCTGGATGTCAGAGCCCGACTCGCGACTTCCTCCGATAAACTCACGATTGAAACCCTGGTCAACGAAGCTTACACCCCCTATATTGAACGGATCGGCCGAAAGCCCGGCCCCATGCTTGATGATTATGGGGCGCTGATCGATGCCGGGCGAGTGCATGTGGTGGAGAAGGATGGGGGGGTGAGTGCGATTTTGGTGCTGATTCCCGAGGAGGGGACGATGCTACTGGATAATGTGGCTGTTGCGCCGGCGGCGCAGGGGTTGGGGTTGGGGAAATGGCTGATGGGATTTGCTGAGGAGAAGGCCAGAGAGAGTGGCTTTGAACGCATCAGGTTGTATACGAATGAGATGATGGTGGAGAATTTGGGGATTTATGAGAGGCTGGGGTATGTGGAGACTCATCGGGGGTTGGAGAATGGGCTGAGGAGAGTTTATATGGTGAAGATGTTAGGTTGATTGATTGGAAAGAGCTTGGCTTGTCATCATGTGTGTATCTAGCAAACAGGGGGAATTTTTACTAATCAGGTTTTGATGGCGAATTGTTTCAGGTACAGGTAGTCTTCCATATTGTCCTCGACATTCTGGTGGATGAGCATGGCCGCCTCGGCCCCAAACTTCTCGGTCCATTCAGCAATGTCATCTTCAAGGGTTGTGACTCGCTATGCCACTCCAGTTAGTGATGGTATGATACGAGACGTTGGCGATGGATTGACTCACCGGAGGCCGAGGCTTGAGTGAAGTGCTCTTCAGTGCTGCATCGTGGAACGGGATCCAGTTCTGGAAGATATCACGAGCCCGCTGTTGATCCTTTTCTGCTCCCCAGTGCAAGGACTGAGGGTCGTAAGGGATCCCAACAGAACAGCAGTACTCTTCAACGACCCCCTCGGGATCCGCCAAGAGATCATCGGCATCAACAATGCAGATATCGTTCCCGGTTCCGGGGCCAATGATCTGAACTTGCACAAGATAGTCAAACAGAATACGTAGCTCCGCATAGCCCGCATCGGTTGCTTTGAACCCGTTCCACCCGGTGATGTGGGACTTCGGTGGGATAGAGCATTGGTAGAGACTGGGGATACTCTGTCGAGGGTTCCGGATTAAGAAGGTGTAATGGAAGCCGGAAAGAATATCGGGAGGGATGACAGTTGGGTTCGGAATAGCCGTATGATTTTGCAAGGAATCCATTCTGTTAATGGTCCTCTGCTCGTACTGTAAAGAGGGTGCGATACGAGGATCGCCACCAGGGAGTGGCATCAGGCACTTGGCCATGTCCTTGACAAAGACTCTTTTGCCCTAGGCGCAATTGTTATCGCCCTGACACTCCGTTCGCTTCATATAGTCAGGGTCACCTACATTTTGCTTGCTACCATTGACGAGGCCCAAAGCAACATGGTACGTGTAGTCTTGGAAGCCATTCTCTGCCCGTAACTTCTCAACGTTCTCATATCTTTCGCTCAGCTTCTCCGGACCCCAGTGATATGCATCGGAAAAGGGCTCATGGACACAGGCAATATCATTGTCTCGAGTCAGAAAGGCCTGAGAGTGTTAGTTATGTGAACAGGGCGGGTGGTGTCCGGTTGGGGTAACGGTTGATTTATACCCTTTCGAACGCGGTAGAAATAGCTCTGGGATGGGTGACAAGGAAGATGGGCTTTGAAGATGAACTTATTCCCACCATTCTGGAAATTAAGTCCGCTGTCGATGCAAGAAACAGAATGCAAACAACCTGTTCCGCTCGCTTTGATTGAACGCTGATGTCGACATAGTCTGCCCCTTTGGCGTAGGCTAAAGTTTCCTTTATACTAAATCCCTAGGGGGGTCAACTGCCACAGCACACATGTCAGCTTTGCGGGGAACAGACCTCTGGGGCACCATAATCAGGAGTACCAAGATAGAACATCACAACTGTGCTACCTAGGGGCTAGGGTGATTGCATGCGGGCAGATAAGGCTGACAGTATCTCCGCGCATATTTGTTTGCCCTGATTCAACCGGATATACAAATTAGGTACGGCCCAAGTCCGACTGGCTAGTTGAGAAGACGAGGAAGGCGCCCTAAAGAGTGTCACAAATCCTGCTAGAGACGTACCTTCCATGTAGCGTTCAGTCACGGTGCATAATACAAGGATGCAAAACCAGGTCGCTGCTTGCAGATACGAGATATGCCTTTCGAACGACAAGGGGTTGCTTATGTTCCTTTCCGTAAGCCGGTTTCTAGGCCAGTGTCAGTGCAATACCCTGAAGAAGTAATTGCTGCGCGAACTCGGCGTAGTCTTACTAGAGGGTCTAACAAATATGTCGACCATGGGCTGTTACCAAAAAAGTACACAACTTCCAAGCTTACTACGCTGCTACCCGGGTAAAATATTGCTTCTTTGGGGTTCTTGCAGGTGCTGCATGTTTGGTCAGTCGTACACTGTCTTGTTCAGCTAAACCTTGGGCTTCGGTAAAACGTATCCTGACACTCAACCACAAGACTGTGGAGTAGTAGCAGAGAGCCTGATACACTACCAATCGGTGTATCCGACGGGGATCATTCCCCGCATGCATGTGTCAGAGGAGTCTCTGAGCGAGTGTGCTTAATATCTTATGCCCTTTGTCTGAAGCTGATGCAATCCAAACTCTCACTGCTTTGCCTAGAATCTTGCTACAACCGTTTCTCATTCCCAGGTGCTCGGTGATCTCTTACCATGGATAAAACCGATATTGCTCATCTAGAGGTCTTGAGCTTTGCGAAGCTTGCGAGCAAAGATCAGACCGAGTTGAACAAGCTTCTCGAGGCTTGTCGCAAACAAGGCTTCTTCTACCTGGATCTTGCTGGTTCCAATGTGTCTCATGGGCTTCATCAGCGACTGAAGGCCCTCTCTTTGATGAAAGATTGGTTTGACCGTCCCAATGAGGAGAAGATGAAGCTTCACAAGGATTCTGTGACCAATGGGTTGGTATCCTGACTCTTCCATTTCTATAAAAGCTGACTTGGTTCAGATACAAGCCTCCTGGTACATTGAGCGGTGTTGTTAAGAATATGAAGGACGGATTTGAGAACATCAAGGTGAGTCGCAGACTGTACGATCAATGGCCAATGGTCTCACCATCTAGTAGCTACCTCGGGACGACCTCTTGGGAACTGGCGACTCTCTTCCTGAGGTATTCAAGAATGACAAAGAGGTCTTTCGCGACGATCTCGAGATATCCCACGGCGTCACATTGACTATTTTGTCATGTCTGTCTGATCTGCTCCAGCCACCTGTGCGGCTCGAGGATTATCATCAGGAAAATATGTCCTCGCAGTCCACCATGATGTACTTCCGCTACGCCAAGCAGTGCGCAGAGAAGTCCAGCGGTGTCGGCCACAACATGCACACCGACCTTGGGACTCTGACTCTCCTTTACTGCGAGCAATGGGGTCTCCAGGTCTATGCGCAGGCCACCGACAGCTGGAAATATGTCCAACCACGGCCAGGGCTGTATGTCGTGAATGTCGGGGATGCGTTGCGGTTCTTATCGGGAAATGATTTGTTGAGTGCACTGCACCGCGTTGTGCCGGTTCCAGGCCATGAGAGCGAGTATCGTTACTCGACCGCCTACTTCCTCCGTCCAGGAAATGAGACCGAATTCCGTACGAGCGAGAACACTGTGGTCTCCGCCCTGAACTGGCATGACCAGAAGTACAGCGTCTTCAAAGCAGCGCATGTGGAGCAGGAAAAGAACACCATTCTCACCGGGGGCATCGGTGCCTTTTAGAGGGAGACGGCCGTTGGTGTTGTGATGAGCTGCTAGCTATACATTAGTATCATTGCTCCTGTAAGGCCTGAAACGTTAGCCAGTATTTCCACAATCAGATTGACAAAAGCAAATGTTCCATCTGCTTATAAGAGGAGAATCAGGTTTGGTTGGGGTCGGTGTGGAGAGTCAGTGATCTCCGCTTTACACAAACTACCTTTAAGAAAAGCAGTTCACTAGTATATCATATCAGAGACCGCCAGTCGAGGTTACCGAGGTGGAGTGGTATTAACATTGTTGTACATTCCCAGAGTTGAGTAGATGTGCTCAGATGGGTCAAAGAACCCAATCGCCCAAAGTCATAGTATACTAGTATTTTCATGCAATCGTTAAATGCTCAAGTTCGCTATGATCCCAAAAACGCCTCGCCGAAGAACTGAGAAGAGAAATGGGTGGAAAAGGAAAAAGGGAAACCAAAAAGGGAAGAGTCCGCTAGATGTGCGTGAAACAAATGAGAGAGGTATTCTGCGCCTGGTCTAATCGTCTACGCCCGTTAAATTCGTCGTTCGGTCACCGTCCAGCGCCGCCTGGCATGGGGCTCCTTCGAAGGCCCACTTCCCCATAGACCTCGTTGAGAGAGCGTCCTCTGTGGCAGCTGTGGCGTCCAATCCGACGACTCTCCCGACTTCTTGCCGGACTGGTGGTCATTGTTGCTAGTCCCATTGGACCCCGACCAGGGATCACCGAAGTTGGGGATGATATCGTCCGCCGCGTCCCCAGCCGAGATTGAGTTAGAGCCCCACAGGCCGCTGGCACCGCGAGGAGCGGTGGAAGGTCGTGAAAATGTCCACGAACCGGTGCCGGGTCCAGACACAGCAGAAGGACCGATCACGAACCCGCCTTGTGGTAACGACGGGCGAGTCGAGAATCGAGGACGGTATGCGGACGATGGAGAACTCAAACTACTGGGCGACGGGAGGACGGACGTCGACAGGTTCGTGACCGGCCGTAAATGATCGGTCGACGCCACCAGCTGTAGCTTGTAATCGCGCAACCCGACCTGATCGTTTCCGGGACGATACGGCGCCACGGGTCCGCCGATCGCGTCCGCTTTCTCGGGGACAGCCACCCGGTCCTTCGGTACTGCCAGCGTGAGGGACGCCGTATTGACGTCCACGAGGGCAGGCTCGCCGGTGATGGCTCCGATGAGCGCATTGCAGCCTGCCCCATGTGTGACGATTACCAAGATCGTGTCGGTGGGCTCGTCCTCGTCATCCGGGATCTTCGATTCCTCTGCGCTCTCGGACACGGATAATTGCGAATGACGCCGACGCCGACCGGAGGGAAGGGATGCATCGTGCTCCTGATACCAGCGGACCATCCGCTCCAGTCCGGTATGAAAGCGCGTGTGCATCGTACTCCACTCTTCGCCGTACTCACCCCCATTTCCCCAATTCGGCGGGTCTCGCATGCTATCCCACGGATAGTCGATTCTCACACAAGCATCCCGAGCGTGCGTGACATAACCGGTGGGAATCGGATCGGACGGCGAGATGGCATAGCTCGGCGTCGGGGGCATGTACGCCCCATCGGGGATGGGCGGGAGGTTGGTATTGATTTTGCTGAGCAACCTGCGGGTGCGTGGGGTGTCTGCGGACCGCAGGGTGTCACAACTGCCGGCCCGATTTCTCTGTCCCTCCCGACGCTCGTTTGACGTGTATACGGAATATACCTTACGATCCTCCTCTTCAATAGGGGGAGACAGGGGTTTGTTGCCAAGGCTGCCCCAGCCACCAGGGAAAAAGCCCGTGGCAGGTTTAGTATCGGCTTCCGGTACGATGCTGTCGCGTCGTAATAGTTCGGCCTTGGCGGCAGCGATCAGCCTCTCTGACTTAGGGGGCGGGGTGATCTCCTCGAAATAGTCTGGACATAGCCATTCGCCGAGAAAGGCGTCGACGCGCATAAGACATCGCTGATCACCGGGAGCTGCAGGGGCACTGGTGACTGCGCCAGTGGTCGGCTCCTGTGCTGGCGACATGACGGGGGCGGACAGGAACCCATTAGGCTGACTCCAACCCGGGCCTGGTCCTGTGCTATCGAAATAGTGCTGGCTTAACCCGGAACTGACAGCGATCGAGGTCTGTAGACACCGAAGATAGGGGGAGGAATGGATAACAATTCGACGCTTTCGCTTGGAGGGCCGTGGGCGAAACGACGGCAACGTCTCGCCATCTGTTTGCTCGGGAAGGATATCGTTGTCCAGAGACTTTAAAACATTGCCGATACGGGCCCCCAGAGCACGGGATTGAAGCCAACCGCCATAAGAAAGCGGAGGATCGTAGGGAGTTGGAGACGTCAGATGCCAGTTCTTATCGGCGGCATCTAAACGGGCACCATGTCTAGTACATCACTACCGGTCAGCAAGTTCCGTTAACATAGAAAGAAAAGGACAGAAAATGGAAAAAACACCAGTCCGTAACGGAAAGGCCAAAAGTCTTTTGAGACATACCTCGCAATAACGATCGCGGTGGGGGCTTTCCCCATAGTGCGGAAGTGCGGGATGTCAAATGTAGAGAGTTTCTAACCCGACCGAAAAATGAGATGAAGAGAGCGACAAAAGAAGAAGTGAGAGAGGAAAATGTAGATATGTTGACAACCGAAGTGACTGGAGAGCCAAGTCAAGGCAGCAGTGGAGTAGTGACTCGTTGGATGTTTCGAACCTCCGGCGGGGTAAAAAGGGGAAGAATGAGAGAACGGGTCAATAGTCGTCTATAACCGCTTCACGCGATGCGCCTCGAAAGTGTTGTATATATTGTTTGTGAAGGGAGGAAACAACAAATACGAGAGATCAGCGAATGCAAGGAGTTGAAGAAGACATGCTGCAGACAAAGCATATCCTATTAGGGATTGTACGTATTGTTTGCTCTCCCTGTCACGCCCCCGTCCACCTGCACGGCGTTTGACTTTTTTTTTTTTTTCCTTTCTTTTTTTGTTTCTTTCTTTGACAGCCAGCATGTGATTTGGGTTAGGTAACCGGATGAGGTCATCGGGGATCGTCATAATCTCACCCGATTGGGATGGCTATGCATTTTAATGTTCACATAATATCGTGGTTACGTAATGCTCAGAGTGCACAACTCGTCTTCGGCTGACTTATCAACCCCAAAGGCGGATAGAATCGCCTCTCGGTGGCTCTAAGAGCCGGGGATGCATCCGTTAGGTGCATTTGGGGTCTCTCCTAGTAGATAATCCTCTAACCTTAATTCGCATCTACAAGCATCCCTAGAGCCGGGGGCGGGGGTTTTCTTGCAGGAATCTATGTACTCCGTACTGTATAACGACAGGTACCTTAGGCTTAGATCACGTGTGGGGCATGCATATCGCGCATCATGTGCCACAACAGACTGAACTTGGGGATCCTGGAACCATTCAATGAACTCATAATGGACTAAGCTCAGATCGAAGTATTCTTAGTTATGAGAGATAATTTCCTGCTTTACTATTCATCACAATATCCTGTCTCATGAGGACTCCGACAAGCATAATAAACCAGTTGGACTAATCAGAGAAAGATATATATGTACACCATGGCTGTAAGAAGCGGGTTCTTATTGCTAGGTAGGACTCATAATTTCTACTTACTAGAACAATACCGGTTTGCAATGCCTTTTCCTCTCCTTCTTTCCGCTGCCGAGAGCCTTCCTTATCCTTATTAAACCTTCTAATCTAGTCTTCGCAACTACCGTGTCTTATCAATCAGTCTGGAATCAATTCCGAGCCATATCCCGTCGGGACGTGAACATCGAATCCGACGGGAATCGAGCGGATCCATAATGTGCAACAAATGACGAGAGCACAAAGATCAAGTCACTTATGGTAAAGCCTGATTGAACATGCTCGCTAATTAGTATCAAGCAAGGCCAGGGAGAAAATTTAGTGGATATCGCTAATGCGTTTAGGGGTCGTTCTTCATGGGTTGTCCCGCTCATGGAAGATATAAAGGACGTCATCCTCGACTAACCGGACTTTGTTTCTCTTTGAATCTCCATCGAAAGATTAATATACCGCGACGTTACGGAAACCGCTGAAATCAAGATGGTGGAGTCTGATAAATACGATGCAACACCCTCTCCTTCCGTGTCGAGATCCGACATTGGCCGCGATGAGTTGAATGGGAAACTGCCGAACGACCCCAATGGTGATCCCGAAGCACTGACGCACACTGACACTACTCTGTCCGCTGTGGTACCGCCGAAGGAGATGTGGCGGGAGATTCTCTTCGTCGTGGTGGTCTGCATGGCTCAATTCATGACGCAAGCGGGCCTATGCATCTCGATCGCCCCGGTGTATATTATCGGCAAGAGCTTCCAGACGTCCATCCCCGGCGAGTTGAGTTGGTTTGCGGCGGCATACAGTTTGACGGTCGGCACCTTCATCCTGGTCTGCGGTCGGCTCGGCGATGTCTTCGGTCATCGATTGATGTTTATTATCGGTTTCGCTTGGTTCGGTCTGTGGTCCTTGCTGGCGGGCTTCAGTGTCTGGTCGAATCAGGTCTTCTTTGACTGCTGCCGCGCTTTACAAGGAATGGGACCGGCCATGTTGCTCCCGAATGCGATCGCCATCCTCGGGCGCGCATACCCACCGGGCTTGCGCAAAGAGATGATCTTTAGCTTCTTTGGGGCCACCGCGCCGAGCGGCTTCATCATTGGGGGAGTGTTCTCCTCGATCTTAGCACAGATGACGTGGTGGCCGTGGGCGTACTGGGTCCAGGGCATGGTGTGCTTTGCCTTTGCTGTGCTGGGTGTTTTGGTCATTCCGCACACGTCGCGACCTCATTTCCAGAAGGACCTTCCGATTTGGGTGCGACTGGATCTGCTAGGAGCAGTGGCCGGTATAATCGCCCTCGTACTGATCAATTTTGCTTGGAACCAGGCTGCGTTGGTGGGATGGACCACACCATACACCTACGTGCTGCTCATAGTTGGCTTTATCATCTTTGGTGGCTTCCTTTGGATCGAACGCATTGCCCAATGTCCGCTGCTGCCAAGTGCAGTCTTTACCGGTGACCTAGCATGGGTGCTGGGATGTATCGCCGCTGGGTGGTCCAGCTTTGGCATCATTATCTACTACTTTTACCAATTCATGGAAGAGATCAAGGGGAACTCTCCGTTACTAGCCACAGCCAAATGGGTTGCCGCGGCTCCGTCCGGTGCTATAGCGGCTCTGCTGACAGGATTCTTGCTCGGCCGACTGCCCCCTAGTGTCATCATGTTTTGCGCGATGGTCTTCTTTACGGCCGGTCTGTCCGTCTTTGCAACGGCCCCCGTGGACCAGACCTACTGGGCTCAGGCATTTGTAGCTAGTCTTATCACGTCATGGGGCATGTAAGTTGACTGCCTTTCCTAGCCAAAGGTTCACCACTTTAACAAGTTGCGACAGGGATATGTCCTTCCCATCCGGCACCCTCATCCTCAGCAATTCGATGCCCCACCACCACCAAGGCCTCGCCGCATCCCTCGTTACCACCACGGTAAACTACTCCATCTCTCTGGGACTAGGATTTGCCGGGACTGTGGAGTCGAATGTGAACGATGGTGGACGCAATGTCCTCCAGGGCTATCGAGGAGCTCTCTATTTGGGTATTGGCTTTGCGGGGTTGGGTCTCGTGGTCTCGATTTTGTTCATGTTCGTATCGTGGAGGCGTTCTCAGGCGTCGCGCAAGTCTGGATGAGTCTGGGCATAAAACGAGAATTCGTAGACTAGAAGGCAATGTACATATCTAATCTAATCTAATCTAGAGGATGAGGTCATTACCCGTGCATTGACTTTCCGAGTGGGGAAAAGTCCCGATCAACACCACAACAGGCACCCGCATTTCAAAGGTGCTTCACTCAGGATCTCTTTTCTGCACACATCTGTTGTGCTTCGGGAAAGCACCATGGAAGCTCACAATATAGCCGTCGCCACTATCGCGGCACAAGTTCACCAATTCCACAAAAACCAACAACCCTTCCGCATTTACCATGGCTCCACGAACAGCACGCGACAATCGCAACACAGCGCAGCCAACACCATCAACACCGCGAATCTGAACCATGTCCTGGCTGTTGACACAGACCGTAAGACCATTCTGGTCGAACCTAACGTCCCCATGGACGAACTCGTCAAGGCTACCCTACCTCATGGCCTTATCCCGCTTGTCGTCATGGAATTCCCTGGCATCACCGCAGGCGGCGGCTTCTCCGGAACGTCCGGCGAGAGCAGCTCCTTTCGACACGGATTCTTCGATGCGACCGTGAACCGGATCGAGCTTGTCCTAGCTAACGGCGACATTCGCACAGCTTCGCAAAAGGCTCCCGACGAGCAAGAACTCTTTTGGGCTGCGGCCTCATCCTTCGGAACCCTCGGTGTAGTAACTATGCTCGAGATCCAATGTCGCGAAGCAAAACCCTACGTCGAACTAACCTACCACTCCACCTCCAGCATGTCGCAAGCGATGACAGTCTTCCGTGAGACCACTGCATCCCCCGAAACCGAATACCTGGACGGCATCATCTACGCCCCCGACCACATCGTCGTCTGCGCCGGTCGCCTGGTCGACCTCCCCTCAAATCAAACCCCCATCCAACGGTTCACACGCGCCCAAGACCCCTGGTTTTATATCCATGCACAGCGCCAAACGCGAAAAATCCATCGTCCGAACGCCGAATCCCCCGCCTCGGTCACCTACTATGTCCCCATCCAAGATTACCTCTTCCGGTACGACCGCGGCGCATTCTGGACGGGTCGTTACGCCTTCAGTTATTTCGTCACACCGTTTAATCGTATCACCCGGTATATCCTCGATACTTTTATGCACACCCGAGTCATGTATCACGCCTTACACGAGAGCGGGCTCTCGAAACAACACATCATCCAAGACGTGGCGGTGCCGTACAAAGCAACGGGAGAGTTTCTCACCTGGCTCGATAACAAGGAGACCTTTGGCGCGTATCCGATCTGGTTGTGTCCGCTGCATCATTCGCAGGGGATCATGGCTCGCGGCGCCGAGGCGGGACCGCATCAATCTCAGAAGGAAGAGGACCCTGACGATGACGGGGACTGTCTGATGAACTTTGGGCTGTGGGCGCCGTCCCCCCATGCGTCGGATACGGGGGCGTTCATTGCGCAGAATCGGCGGCTGGAACACAAGGTCAGGGAGTTGGGCGGGAAGAAGTGGCTGTATGCCCATGCGTACTATACAGAGGAGGAGTTTTGGTCGATCTATGATCGGAAACGCTATGATGTGTTGCGGGAGAAGTATCATGCGGCGCATTTACCGGATTTGTATCAGAAGGTGCGGGTTAATTTGAGTCCCAAAAGCGATGGGGCCACCGAGGGATGGATCGGTTGGGCGAAGCGGATGGCGTGGGAGACGTGGCCGGTGTGTGGGTTGTACGGAGTATATAAGGCTTGGAGAGGAGGTGACTACTATTTGATCAAAAGCAAGAAAGACTGAGGTGGGAAGTAATACTTTTACTTCCCGCTGTCTGATGTTGATTCTAAACTAGTCTTACATGGGCATATACCGGGTGGCTAGCATTGAAGCCAGGACAGGAATTGTAAGAACATCAATGGTATCATAATATATCACATCGCGCTGTTCATGGAAAGAGCTACGGAGTTGAGTCGCGCGAGACTCCGTATGGACTCCTCAAATTACTGCACGCCTACTGGCCGTGCCCCCGACAGGTTCACGACGCGACCTCCGCCAGCCGCTGCCAGACCACCACCAGCCACGGGCGGCGGAGGTTGGACCCAACCAGGGACTCGGTCATCCTCCGATTCGCGGGCGGAGATTGTCTGCCAGACATTCGGAAAGCCGGTCGGCAAGGCGCCACGCAGGCGCGCACCGGGAATGGCGAACCGAGGGTTCTTGTGGGTTAAGTAGCCGCGCATTAGGCCCTGGGTGAGGAGAGACGCTAGGATAGATTCAAGCTCTCGCATCATGGGCGTTGGCTTTCCTTGCTCAGTTTCTGAGTCTAACTCAACCCGGTGGGTGTATGGATCTAGTTCATATTGAGAGTAGTCGGCGTCGGGCTGTCCGTCCACCAAGACTCCTGGTCTATTGGACTGCCATTGTCCCATGTCGTCAAAACATCCGTCTGGCGTGAGGAAGTCTTCGTATTTGGACAATAAGTCTGGGTCAGGCTTGGACTCCGGACCGTCAACCTCATCAACTCCAGCGAAATCGTGATCGGGTAGTTTATACACCAGTTGCGATCCGAACTCGTTCTGCCCGGCCTGTGCGTCGCGGTTTTGGCCGGACGGAGCAAAGCTGAGAGAGCCATGCAAGGACTGTGCATGTTGTGATTGGAGCCATCGCACTGCGGTTTCGAGTTTATGGAGGTACAGGAACGGAGGAGGTCCGCGCTGGGCGGAGCCTTGGGGTTCCCCATGAAAGCCGCCGTGGATGAATACTTTTCGAGCAAGCGCACGCCAGACGAGGATTTCGCACCGATTGCGCAGGGCGAGTAGGATGCCCTTCTGTGCAAACCATTCAGTCGTCGGTGAGTCCAGCGCAAGATGCTCTCGGAAGGCAATGTAATCGCCGCGAACGATGAGTCGACAGATCGGAACGAATTTGTCGGCTAGTCCCTCTGATTCCGGCCGTTGCAGCAACTCTAATGAAGGAAAGCGACCCATGATGATGTTACATGGTATCAGGTAGGTCAGGATGACTCGCTTTTGGCTGAGCGCCTGGCGATGGCATTGGTCGTAGGCGGATTGAAGGGCGATCTGGGCGGGGTAGAAGAGATTGTTGGAAAAAAGATATCGTCCGAGGTAGTAAAGGTAGGTCACTCTTTGGGAAGCGGGGAAGTATTTCAGCGGCGGGGACTGGGCGCTGATGCTGGAAAACATCTGTTCTGCATTTCGGAGTTTCCCGCACTGGAGTCATCTGCGTCAGTTCCTAGGAGCGGTCGAAGAGGTCTCGATCTGGGCCCGTACCTGGAAAAGCAACTTCAGGCACAGGTTGGCCATGAGATAGATGCCCACCCGCTTGCCTTCGGGTTTGCCATGAACCCCCGGGGTCCCGCTGCGATCCGTGAGGCACTTGATGAACGCTTCCCGGACGACATTGGCGGATTTCTCGACTAATGTCACTTTCTCAATGCTCTCGTCCTGATCAGAGCGACCCTCCATTCTCAAGAGATGTGCGATCAATTCGGGGCGGCGATCGAGACCCATGGCCAGCTTCGCGAGGACTTTGGAAAGGTACAGGACGGTCGGTAGCACGATCACACCGTATTGACTGTCACCGAGCGCAAGAACAGACTGGCTATGGGCGGGGACGACCGCAGAAACAATCAGTAACTGGCCAGGACGACAGGCGCCCAGCGTTACTTCCGATGGTGGTGATATACCATCGGGGGTAATGCTAGGAACGATTCAGGTGAAGGATACATCCAGAAGGACTTACTTCACCAGCCCTTTCAGCAGGTTGTAGGTTTCGAGCAGGTTGTCGACGTTCACGTCGCGGAGAAAGGTGAAATACAGCTTCATGAAGGTCGGAAACGCGGTCCATGAGCTGCCATTCTTGGTGCGCGGGACGAGCCCTTCGCATCGGCGCAGAAGATCAGCCTCTTTCGGTCCATTAGGATATTGTTGCCGTAACTCCTCGACCATCTGTCGGTAAATGTCGGACAACGGAGGCTCGATTTGTAGGAAATCTTGGAGCTTCGAGCCGTCGCGATTCCTAATAATCTCTGAGATCCCCGACAAGAATTTGTCAAGGACCGGAGCACCTTGCATGGCCATATTGGTAAATGGGTTCTCGGGAGATGGTTGGCGGAGAGCGTCAAGGAATGAAAGCTGGTGGGCGAATGAAGATCGTCATGGGCGTTTGGAGTTCGCACGACGCGTGGAGGAAGAAGCTTTAGCGATAGTCGCACATGCTTATCGAAATTCGCTATTTCGAGTGTGAGTATGAACAACAACGGTGGCAAGGTGGAATTGGCCCGTGGAGGTCGAGTCGACACAATTGAAGATCACATTATCGTTGGAAGTTCTGGTGGATGCGGTGCTTGACCGCCCTAGACCCAATCGGGAACAGGTCAAGTTTGGGGCAGAATATCCACTCTTGTGTTTACAGAGTGCAAGTATCGACGACTCGACGGTATCATTAACACATACATATATACACACCGTTACGACTCAGTATTCCTACGGATTGATCGCGTATCCAGGAAGTAGTCGGTGATGTTGACTAGTTGGACAGGGTTGATCATGATCCGTCAATCAATGAAGATCAGCCGTCTCCGAGTGATGCCTCGACAAGGGATTTCACACTAGAATATCTTACCATCCTGAAATTTCATATGAAAGGCTGGACACAGATGAAAATAGTAGTACGTAACTCGTCAGTACAACGGAAACCGGTTCGAAGACGGAGCTAACGGGAACAGGCAACCCCCGATAAGATAAGATGCACCTGGGAAGGGATGATGCCTGAGAAAACAGGATGTAGTCTGTGAAGAGACAGAGGACGACGGGATGTGATGGCATCAGGGAGGAACATAACGTTAATGGAGTCAGCATGGATTCTGACCAGATCTCTCCCGCATGATGAAACCATTGGTCCTTCTGGCGTGGCCTTTTCCTTTTCACATGCATTTGAAAAGAAAAAAGACCTTCCGACAAGTGATCCACCCACTACGTCATGGTTTTGCATCTTGCTGCCATTGAAAAAGGGCCTCGAATCTCCTCTCGTCGTCTTTCTTTTGCACACAAACTGTCTACGGCAAACCGATACGCAATCGTTTCTCACTGTTCCCTTTCGTATCAATTGACTGGCTAGTTTCCGTGAATTCACGAAGACAGCCACCATGGTTCAGCCAGGGACGTCGCAGTCCTCTTGGGTGGACTTCATCAAACACCCTTTCGTGGGCACCTTCACCTTTTTCTATCTCCTGTTTCAGGCTGTTCTCAACTGGTTCTTTGCTCCTGCCCCTCCGCCACCCGCCTCACTCGTGAATGGCCTTCCCAAAAAGCGAGTGGCGGTCATTGGTGCTGGGTTAACGGGCGTGTCCGCCGCAGCTCACTGTGTTGGCCATGGTTTCGACGTACAGATCTTTGAGGCGCGTTCTAAGGCGAAGGGATTGGGCGGCATCTGGAGTGTATGTTTTCTTGATTCTCAATTACCAGACAATGGCTGATACAATGACCTGGCAGAGAGTAAACTCCACGTCCTCCTTGCAGATTCATAGTATCATGTACCGATTCCATCCGTCGGTGAAATACGATAATGCGTACCCGACTCAGGGAGAGATTCGTGAGCAGATTGTAGACGTGTGGAAGCGCTATGGCCTGCAGAAACATACGGCATTCGAAACCCCCGTGACCTCCGTGAAGCAGGCCAAGGATGGCAAATGGATTATCAATGATGACGAAGAGAAATACGGCCGCTTTGATGGCGTGGTGGCATCGGTTGGTGTCTGCGGAGACCCGAAGATGCCGCCGTTGCCCGACCAGGAGCAGTTTAAGGGTAATATCTACCACTCGTCGGAACTGGATGGCAAGGATGTGGAAGGGAAGAAGGTGCTCATCATCGGTGGCGGTGCCAGCGCCATTGAGGCCCTGGAGTTTGCGGTTCAGTCGAAAGCGGCAGAAATCGATGTCCTGTCACGGTCGGATAAGTGGATCATCCCCCGGAACGTGCTGGTACAGTCCTTGTTGGCGTTGAACATCTTTGGAATGGAGACATCCTTTTCGTGGATCCCGGAATGGTTCCTGCATAAGTTCTTCTATCGGGACTTGCAGGATATTGCACCCTCGGGCGGCCTCTTCACGACAACGCCGATGGCTAACTCAGAGCTCTTTGACAAGATTCGGGAGGGTAAGGCTCGATGGCTGCGAGGCGATATCGTCTCCGTGAAGGAGAACGGTATCCTTTTCAATCGCCGCGCCAGAAAGGTGCCCAAGGGCGGTCCGGGCCATGAGTCGGTCGTCACGGGAGATGTTATTATCATGGCGACAGGCTTTAAGCGTCCGTCACTATCCTTCTTGCCTGACGATGCGTTCGAAGAGCCGTACACTCCACCTAGCTGGTATTTGCAGGTGTTTCCCCCGAAGTACCCGGAGATTTGCGCCAACAATAGCACTTACGTGGACGCCATTGGAACCGTGGGCAATATGCATATTGGCATCTACACGCGCTTTTTGCTCATGTTCTTGACGGATCCCTTGACGCAACCCACGGAGGGTCGCATGAAGACGTGGATCGACTTCACCCGCTTTGTGAAGCAACATTCCCCGACCAACGCCTTCGACTTCTTCACGTACTCCGAATTGATCTACTGGTTTGTGTTTGTGATCCTGGTCAACCCATTCCGGTGGAAGTGGGCCCCGTTCGTGCTGTTCGGTGTTGGCCGAGCGCTCCCAATGGGGGTGGTCAGGCAAGAAGAGTCGTTCCGCAAGCAGTTGAAGCAACAGCGCTAAATCATATTTTCAACCACGGGATTAGGGTTGTTTATCGAACGAATGGGTGCTCTTGCATTCTCTCACTTGACCAGTGACACTCGAACTGCGCCTGGCCGGTACGTCTGAGCCAATCGGGCTGATGTGCGCACTGCTCGCATTTCGTGTCTCGCGGTGACGCCGCGAACTAAAAATCGGTTGACGCGGCACATAGATGATTAATGACGACATGTCTGTTTACATAGTTGAAGCATGTTCCGAGGCATGTAGCAAGCATTTTTAATGAATAACATTGATACAAGTTACTCTGCTAGCGCCCTATAATTCAGATCTGCCATACGCAGTTACTGCATGTAGATGAAGTGTGCTCAGAATGTCTCAACTGCTCACACCCTGTGAGCCCAGCCTGTTCTAGCACTTAGTGACAATTGAGATCGCAGTAGCCAGGTACTGGATGTAGATCTTTTCACCGTCACGATGCTGAGGGACATAAACTGAAACACCATCGAGCTCTAACGGATCACTTCAAGAAGCAGTGTAGTATAGCAGGAGCTTTGGTTTCAATGATAGAAGATCATATCTCGATCCCTTGAACAGACACCCTTACACCCGGTGATTCAGAGAGCTGGCAGAAGTATGGATATCAACCAATGATCCCCTTGATCCAGAGCCTCCCCACAGGAGGCTTCTTTCTCGCACAAGGAAAATAGCATAGCTACATCTCTTAGTATTAAGCGTCAATCTAGACCATCGAGGGAACAACCGAGTGCACCTAACATCCGTTGGTGTGGTCTACTCAAGAACTGTTCACGACTTTGTAGGGCTATGATCTGGGCATAGTGTAGCACGTGTCCTTCCAGCGAGTCCGAGATGTGGTGCCAACCATACAGTTTGGCGACGACCAGTGCATCTTAACTACAAGGTGGAGACGTCCCAGACCGGGAATCGGTCAGCTTGGCAGCTTGCCCATGGGGTCCGAGGGATTCATTTGCCGGGAGGGCCAAACTTCAGTATTGCTCGAGTGAAATGCCGAGGGATAGGAGAAGTGGAGTGTGTATACCCATTGATTCATACGTGTCATTCGAAGCGCGAGGATCTGTGGCAAAACGTCATGTACGAACTAGCATGTCAAGACTTAAGGGTAGGCTGGACTATACTATGTATCATGGGGAATGCATAATACCGCGTGGAGAAAGCACCCCAGCATTATCAGATTAACCAACCATTGGATGCGTGATCCAGTAGAAGGACTGCCATCGCATACAGCCGGTTCGTCATTTCCAAGAGGCCCCGAACGACAAGACGGCCTCATAGCAGTTCTAGAAATCGAAGGTAATGTGAGTCCCAAAGATGGGATGTTGTCACTGTCAATTGGCCGAGGTATTGAGATTGGGAATCGATGAGACGTCATGTCAATATTGACTTTCGGAATTGAAGGGTGGCAAAGGGTGTTCGGGCCCGAAGAGGTTAATCGCACGTATTTTGTGTGGGCTGACGTTCTTTACCGTGGTTCATCTCGTACCTGCGTGAAGCTATTGGTGAGCTAAGTAACTCAATTGGTAATACTGAGGTTCATGCACACCATAAAATCGCGCATAAATCAGACAAGGTTTCTGCCCTACCCCATCGTTCTCGGAAAACGGATGTTGGCCAGTCTGGATCAACAACCCCCGCAAATATCCCAACTTTATGTCCGGTTAGGCCTGGGGGATCCTGCTTTGTGCGAGCGGATACAGGCCATGACTGTACAGCTTGATCCTTACAATCACACCGGCTGGTTCCGTCCTAACCTAGTGAGTCCCCTATGGTCTGATTGGGGACTGTAAAGGTTCGGGTTCGCCGGCTGATGCTGTCGCTGATCTAGGTTATTTTGAAGCATAAAACCGATTGTTTTGGCCGGGCCGGTTCGGAGAAGAACGGCATGGATCATTTAAAGTTGGGACGCAAAATTGCATCGAGAATAACCATTGACCAGTGTGGGAAAAGTGGAATCTCGAAAAGCCAAACCTGCAGTACCTCTGAGCTCTTCTGTCTGACACACAATGTGGGGACTTGCCGAGATGAGCAGCTCAGCAGAGAGGGGAACAGTTCTAGAGTATTTAGAAAAAGGAAATACATGAGTAGCCAAACTTGGACCGAGTAAAATGAAACCATTGAATTGACCATTAACCGTTAGGGAAACGGTTGGCATATAGCCAAGGCAAGACTGTTTTGATCGGCGCCAATTTATGTACATATCACACAGTAGCTTGAGATTTGGCGAGGGTCTCCTGACTCTGCCAGTGCTCGGCATAGTGAAAAGCTTACACGAGGGCAAAGGTTCTATAAAAGATTCAAAATTACTAAGGGGCCCAGTTGGATCTCCGCCGTGCATCTGCTGGACGAAGCATACACGGTATGGAACGGCATACCGGGTTTTGTATGGTTCCTGCTAGTCGTATCCTAGGTACAAGATGAGACGACGGCACATGGCTTAATCAACCTACGAGCATATGGTTGGGTAGAGTGCGATTGCATATTGGGCCATACCCACTGGTGCTGGTGTGGATACCACATCGTCCCTGCCTGGTCAGCTCCACATTCTCTCGATTCTGTTCTCTGGACCCTGAAAAATCTCTTCGTCCGTGGGGAACGAGAGAATTCCCACACAAGGTCTGTATGAATCTATGTTTTACTTGCACTTATGGCACTCCGTTCTGCTTGTAATCCACCCATCGTTGTGCCTCGGATGCATAATTCGTGGTGATGTATTCTATCAGTACGACCCCCAGCGATATATTTAGAAACGCTGGCAATTATGGTCAATATAATCATATTATATTACCAATGCGCCCCCATTGGCTCGTGCTGATGGAGTCAGATGGCCACTTGGTAACCAAAACCCTAAAGTGCAACTTCTTGATGTCAAGGAAAAATGTCCCGTGCAGTTGACCCAAATAAGGGATCTCAATCGCCCAGATACGACTTGGCAAGCAGCTAAAACGAGAAAATTCAGCTGGGGGCCCAATGATGCCAGTGGTTGCGGCCCGCGTCTTTGGGTTTATGGACCTCGGCCCACATGGTGTACCGATGGTGGTTTTACTCTTCGCACCCCAACCAGAGCTGAGCTGAACCATTAATAAAATTTACTATGACTGGTGGAGACTCCATTGATCCTTCGACCGTTCCAGTCCATTCATGTATACGAATCCGCTGATCAGGGGCCTCGACGTTCCATTGCTCTCGAAACCCATCGCCAACGAGGAGTCATCTCGGGTTTGCGACCCAGTAGAAAGTCAAGGCCCTCGATATTGGGCATCGGCTTTCGTTCGGGCAGTCTGTAGCATTGGATAAACTCACACTATTATCCCTGGTTGGGAGAATGGCTCATCTTTTGGAAAACACTCCTGCCCGAAAGGGTGATTGCGATGATGCTCCTGAAGCACTTGTGGACGAGCTTGCCCCGATTTGGTCCATGGTTGTTGTTTGTTATACCGTCGATGAAAAAAGGCAATGAAAGCCCTAACGGCTTAACAGCCGACTCTATCGAAACATGTTGGGGACGAAGTGCCCATGGAGTGGATCTCGAAATGCCAGCCGCGACGATGGATCTTCGCTGCTCCGAAACAGGCAAGTGATAAGTGCAGGGAAGCGGATCTTGTCCGGCTCAGAATAAGGTTCCTCGATCGTAGAGTACTTTCCAAGTCCATGGAGATCGGAGAGACCATCCCCTAGGACAACCAGTCTTCGCACTAGAGTGTAGGTTTCTCCAATTTTGAGACCAACCCATTGGCAAATGCCAATCTCCTCGACTTGGCGCGCCTGTCTCGGGGGTGCATCTGTTATATCAAGCTGCAGTAACCCACTTCTTGAACTTGAGCTAGTTGATGCACAGCGTTGTCTGTTTTCATCCACACAAGGGCCTCGTTCTCTTGCCATTCGTTATGGCAGATCTTGGCTTTTACGATGACAAGTCATTTCTCCCTGAACAATGGACCGAGTTCGGCCTCGGTGTTCTCATTGTATTCGTACGAATGGGTGTTCGGATCCGGACTGTCGGTGTTAGAGGTTTTCAAGGTGATGATTATTTCGCATTTCTGGTACGATCAACTCTTCTTACTGATGCCCTTCTCAGTATCCTGGAATGCTAACGAAATGTACTAGGCGATAGGCCTCCTAACAATGGATGCTGTAACAGTACACCTATCATGTAAGGATATCTCTCCCAGGGTTTGGTGTCATCAATGTTAACATCCAAGAAGACGTATTAGGTACCAATTTAGAGATACCACACGGTCTACATAATTCCCTCACACCGACCCAATATTCCTCGGTTGTAGCGGGCTCTAAGGCGGAACTCGCTGCTTGGTACTCCTACACAGCCTTGATTTGGGTCATGAAAGCCAAAATGCTATTCCTCTAGTAAGAATCCGTGCTTCCCCCTTATAGGACTGAAGACTAAGACGAACTGCCCCGTGAAAAAGTAAGCGTCTGACCCTTGGGTTATGGCAATCTCGGGTCATCAAATGGCTTGCGGTTTTTTGCGGGCTTGCCTACATTGCAGTGTTTCTTACTGTCACATTTGGATGTCATCCGTAAGAACCCTTGGATATCTACGTTCCTTCGTACGCTAATATTTGCCGATACACCGTGAGTAGTATATCGAATAATTGGAGAGTATATCCTCCGCCGTCCAGTAAGCAACAGCTTCACTCCAGAGGGCTGCATGATGTTAATACCTTCCAGATAAGTGTGGACTCAAAATCCAAAATGTGATAGTTACATGCATCTTGAACGTCACGTATGCATATCTGCCGCAACCCCCTCTATATGAATCGAGCTAACTAGTTCCTGATAGCACTGATTTAGCTCTGTAAGATATTTGGATATCCCAGGATATTCCTCCCTACTCACATCCCATCGTCCCAGGCTTTTCATCCCAATCCCATTACTATGGAAAGTAAAAACATCGTTCTCGAGGTAATACAAAATCCATTGAACATACAAGAGTTGCTGAAAAAAGAGCACCTCCTGACTGACATGCTTTCGAATAGAAAACTCGTCATCGCCATATTCCTTAGCTCCGGCATCTTCGTCATCGCCGCGTCGATTATTCGAACCGCTCTCACATTAAAGGCAGAACCGTCTAGTATCACCGTCAACCGATGGGGGATCCGCGAAACCTTTGTCGGCGTCGCCACAGTTAACCTTCCCATCCTGCGTCCGCTGTTCACCAAGAGATTCTGGAAGTCGGGTTACGTGGAGGATGGCTCCAGCGGCCATCCATATGGATACCATGGAGGATCGGAATCGTACAACTTGACGACCCGGACAAAGAAGAGCTCACGGCGGGAGAGTATGAAAGCGATTAATGAGTCTAGCCAAGATGGAAGTTACGACGTCTATGTCAGCACCAGCTATAACGTGAAGGTTGAACAAAAGCATACGCGCGAGGGCGAATCCTCCGACGGCCATCACCCTAGTAGTGTTTGGGAGATTGATAAAAAGTCGATGGTCTAATACAGTACTTGGGCCAGGTTTAGACCTCGGCTTTTCTTTCTACACTAAGTTCATGCTAAACCAAAATTCCATTTAATTTATTTTTTTGTACTAAAAAAGGAACTGGGGGCGAGGACGGCTTCGAGCTCCACACCCCTTTTCTGGCAGCATGGAAGTTGTAACCCCTATAAGAGCAAGAGATACTACTATTAAGACACTTTCATTGGTAGCTGGTGTCTAATATATCCATGATGCCTTCAGATCCTCCACTCAATAGCAGATCAGTCAGCCCGCCGAACTCACCAGGGACCAAAAATGGGTCTTTCTCAAGGGAGGTGGTGGTTGATCAATTATGATTAGTGCCGATAAACGTCCAGACCGAAACAGGACAGGATCGCGAGCCGTAAGATCCAAGCGTATGGGAATACGTGGATCCGTCAATTAGGGTTGCAGCGAGGTAAGTCTTTTCAGTCGTAGGATGGTAGCAGCACTTCGTAGTCCAGCCGATCGGCAGAGAGAAGACCCAACGTATTTATTGGAAGGCTTTGGGGTGGAGCCTTAAGTTCAGCTCCGAGCTGTATCGCAGCAGATTCTTCGTGTTGGTCCACAAGGCTTGAGATCGGGATCGGCGCCGATAACAGTGCATTGAGGATCTGTGTATGGCCCACTACAAGCCGCAAGTCACGGTCGGGATGGGAACATTCCTCGTCCAATTTTCGTTCGCATATGCGAAGGAGAGTCAAGTGGTTTCTGTCCATTTATGTTCGCTGTTTTCTCGGGTGGTAGTACTCGGCCATGATTATGTCGCTTGTGTTCTGGGAGATTTTATGATTCAGTACATGCACACCACTTCGCTCGCTCTTATAATGAGTACTTTCAGTCAGATGCTTTCCTGCGCTGAACAAGGAGAGTCATTGTAAAGGCAGTCTAATGCAGGCTAGGCCTTGGTCTTCTGGGTCCGGATATTGGCACGACTTGTGGTTGGTCTCCAAGCTATCTCCGCAGAACCAGAGGCACCGCGAACCTAAACCACCAAACGCCTGTTCAAGTGATCTCGCCACTACCAATAGTCTAGAAGTGGCAGACTTTCCCAAGGCCCAATACTAATTGGCCGTGCTTCGCTCAGTGGCGTGATTGAAAGCCGCTCCTGTGTCATGATACGGACCTCATCCTGTCACCTCACACGAAATGCAGCTATCCAGCACCAGTATACATATATCTGAAATGGCTTATCGTAGCAACCTCAACACAGTCGCCCGTCGTATCCCGGGCCTTATTGCTACCACTTGGAAGCCTCGAGTGCAGCCAGGCGCCGTCGCTGCACAATGGAGGCTTCCGAAAGCCAGAGCGATGACTCTGATGCCCCAGTTCCACCGAGGCCCTTCCGCCATTAAACGACTGTTGGATGACTACGATCGTTATCTATCAGGGCATGCCCTTGATCCTCATCCCCGGGCATACGCACCAACCTTCGACATGCGCGAATCGAAGGATGCCTATCAGCTGGAAGGGGAACTCCCTGGCGTAAAGCAAAGCGATGTTGACATCGAGTATGTTGACGCGCACACTATGGTCATTAAAGGACATACAGAGCATGCGTCTGAAGTTGAGGAAGGCTCCTGGTGGATATCCGAACGGTCCACTGGGGACTTTCGTCGGTCGTTCAGCTTTCCATCTGCTGTGGATCAGGAAAATACACGGGCTCGGTTGAAGGATGGAGTGCTTTCGGTGACTATTCCGAAGGTGGCCTCTACTTGGGATGTGAAGAAGGTGCAAGTGGATGAATAGGGAAAGGGACTCTGGAATTCAGTTTGATGTAGTGATGTGATATGAAAACGCTTTCTCTCGGTCTTTACATGCATGGCGTTTGCTTATTCCATTCTCCTCTGCCCTCAAATTGCGACAGCTTCCTCGTCAAGGTGTGTGTGTAAGGGAGATTGATACAGAGCGTGATGGTGGGGGGCTTGCTATTTTTTAATATGCATATTCAGCGAGACTAAAATGTATCTATTCTATTTTTCTTCCTGCCTTTCGCTCTTTGCAGCCTATAATTATCTACTTCAATTTGCTATAAATGGACATCAGGAATACAAATAAGCTAAGACTGGCCGTGAATGCAGACTATCGTAGTACGTTAACGATACCTGACTGAACCCATTCCCTCTGTCACAAGAACAACCATCCATATCGCATGCGCCTTGCTTCACGCGTAGCTCAATGTGGTACTTAGCAAGTACCAGGAAATGATCGCCGTTAGTTTATAATATATGTAGATCATGGATCGAATGACGACATCGGGCAGGGCCTCCGGCAACTTGATCCAGCGCTTGAGGCGGATATATTGGACAACTCCCAGAGTTGAGCCTAAGAGTCATTCGGTAACAGACAGTGGATTTCCCCTCTTGAATTTGTGGTAGCCCTTGAGAGCAGGTGCGGGTCAGTTGTGGTTGTGATTCCCCTCATTGGGTTCTCAGGCCACTTGAGCGATTAACTGGGACGAATTAAAGTTTAGGGTGAGCCCTCACGTCTGATATAAAATCAGATATAATTACCTCCCACCCCAGCAAAGCCGCTCTTGATTTTGCGCCAGAGGATCCTACAGGATAAATCAAAAGCGTCTAGAGATGAATTCGACAGAGACAGATGATAAAGTCACGAAGCACATCACAGAGATTCATCTCCAAATTCGTATACTGGTCGCCATCTGCGTCCTTATTTATATAGTCACAGCCATCTGGTAGGTATCACTGCTGAATCTCACGCATAATTAGCACATGCCATCGGCTGATGATGGATGCGCAGAGAACTAATCTTTAAGAACTACTAATAGGGTCCTGTTGAGAAGCTATTATTTTACCACGCTGAATTTGGACCTCAGTGCCATCCTAGATCCGTCGTTCTCTGCTCCCACAGCCACAGAGGAGGAAAGAAGACTCAATCTTCTTGAACGGGTCGCGCCGACTAAGCCGTTCATTACTTGGTGGAGATCGGTTCAGACCGAACAAAGTCCCCTCAAAGAGTACGATCGTGTATTTGACTGGTATGATAATATTCCCTCCCTGCACTGTCTGCTCTTGAAAGGATTCTTTTCAACTCACAGCTCACCAGCGCAATTTGTCTCGAGCCCGTTTCTAGAACGTGCTCCATTCATACTCTTCCCTGCCGACATGTATTCCACAACCAGTGCCTGGAGACTTGGTTCCTGAACTATCACTATACCTGCCCACTGTGTCAGAAGCCATTTCATGTTCGCGTAGAAAGAAACCCTGATACTACGGTGTAGGCTCTGCAAACAGAGCTCTGCATCTGTAGCTGGGCACAAGCTATGCTAAATACACTGGGCCAATTTCCATAGTTTATTGCAACTTGAAATATCCCCTACACAGCCCATCCGAGGTAAAAATGCCCTGGGGGTCAACCTCCCTCTGGATCCTTCTCAGCTTCTGCAGATTTGCCTCTCCGTAGCTCAAAAATGGGTCCTGGTCTGTGCTCGCATAGTTGATATAGAGCCAAGGATGATGTTTGCCGGCATCTTCGGTGGTAGCAGTCGATCTCTTCACCCATTCTTGTGCAAAAGCATTCATCTGATCATCATCATCTGCATTTTCCCACAGGACAGTCAATAGAGCAACTGTAAAGAGGTTAGCATCGACTCTGGCTAACAGCGGCACCGTGGGAGGTTGATTTTCTACATGCCTGTCAAAGGTCCATCGGCATCTATACCGGCAGCGTTTCCTCCTCTCTCTTTCCCAGAGCGAATTGCGGCCTCATACAATGGTTGGATGACGAGATTTGGGTAGAAGCCGGGTGCCTTCTTGAGAGACTGTATCTCCTGGGCCATTATATCCTGAATTTGCTTGTCAAGATCCGCGGACGGGAGGTAAGTAACAGTGGCGAATAGGTTTCTATGACCAGTTAATCCAGTATGGCCTATTGCACACATACGGACTTGGTAACTTACCGACCACCAGGCGGCGTTGCCGACGCACTCTCGATACTAAACCGACTAGTCCGATCAAGGCGAACAGTGCTGTGCTCGAACGGGATTTGATTGAGTTGCTCAAATGGCGCGGGACTCAATATCGGCAGAGAATACTCCTGAGAAACCGCAAGGGTAAAGTCGTCAATTTCCTGGTCATAGCCATAGCTATAGAAGAACGCCATATTGGTATCGTTTTTCCAACTAGTCGTTAGTGCATAGGCTTGCTCCAGAATCGCGTCCCTCTTATCAGCTGTATAGGTTCTGACCCCTCCGAGCATCTGACCCTGTCGGGCAGCTCTCATAGTAAAGTGAGTGACGATACCGAAGTTGTTCATACCTCCCCGGAGAGCGAAGTAAAGATCTGGTTGTGTCTCGTGATTGACAATTGCAACAGTGGCATTGGGTAAAACGATCTAAACAAAATTAGCTTCATAGTGTACTAAGGACGCATTTCGCCATACCTCATATTCAAAAACATTATCCATGGCGAGTCCGTACTTGGGCGAGAGATGCGAGAATCCTCCACCAAGGACATAGCCTCCCAAACCAACATCGGCGACTCGTCCGCCAAGCGTTGTCAAATTATACTTCTCCAAGCCCTCATACAAACTCAGCAGAACATGGCCACTTCCTACCTTGGCTGTTTTCTGATCCGGTGAAACCTCAACAGATCTCATCTTTTGCATGTCAATCGTGACGCCGCCAGCTGAAACAGAATCATCGGGGTTTCGGGCATGACCACCACCCTTCACTGCGAATCGGCAGGACGTGTCGATGATAACACCCAGAATGGTTGCCACGTCTTCAGTTGAGGAGGGCTGGACCCAACAGGCGGAGTGTGTTTCCTGTTGCTTTGCATCCCAAAGAGTAACGTTCGCATTGCCGAGCGAGTACGCATCAGGACCGAAGATATTCGCCAAATGGGAGCACTGTATCCATTTTAGAAAGTTACTTGCCATAATGATAGGAGTAATTACTGCTTGGACACATTCGGGCACAACTGAGGCATTTCCTTGGTGGACTACTGCTGCGCCAAGGGCGATGGCTGGGCCAACACTCAGAAATGCAGTAATGAACGCTGGTCTGATTCCTGCCATTGATCTCTGGATACAATTATTGCTCTCGGTTGTTTTTCAATGATGCTCCTGGGGAGAATGGTGACCTTATATGGAAGAGCCATTCAATAAAACTGATCCTGGCTACATAGTCGTAAACCTGGTGATATGCAATAGGCTTACTCTGGAGATAGGATATTAGGTCCTAGATGATGTATCTGAAACATTCCCTAAAGGTTGGGTTCCAATTCGACTATCGTGATATGCAGATCACCAGGCCGCTGCAGGGTCCGACATATCCCAGGATTGAGAAAGCTCTTGCCTATCAGTTTGAACGTACTTATACCGCCTCTAGGTGAATCTGGGAATGCATAGCCGTCATGTAAGCAATACAGGGAGTCTTAATGGGTCATACTCTGACACTTATATCACTGTTGGTAACAACAATGTGCACCTTTACGATTGAACGGTGAAAGTTCGTCGGAAGCAAGGAGTCATCGTCCCTTGCGTAGTGTACCAGCTATAAGACCATAATATATTGCCGGCATAATCACGACTAACGTAACCTGCTGACGCTGGAATAATGTTAATTCCGATTAACATCCTTGCACCAAGTGGGTCTGCGTAAGCAACTTGCCGCAATCCTGCCATGACCCAGTTATGTCAATCTTCGTCTATAAGTGAGAATATCTCTGTTAGTTAGTACCTTTCTGGACAAGTGAAGACTTTGTATATACGGAAGGGCCGGACTCCGAGGTTTGAGAATTGAGATTAGAGTAGAGAACCCCCGCTAATATAGTATCTCTTTGAGAATGGTGGCATTGCATGTCTTGCTGTGTGGAGGGAGGTCATTAAGGGCTTCTCCTCCTGACAGGCACAATGATTCAAGCACAGAGCCTAGATACATGTGCAGTGATATGGGGATCTGAGAGACCTGGATGGTTTTGATGGTATGGTCTTGTTGTATTGGGCAAGCAGTACAGAACACTTATCCAAGTTAATTCAGCACCTGAGATGGTAATTGACGGATCAAGACCCAAGACCTCGACAAATGAGCCTTCTATCCAGAGGATACTAGTCAGGATTGCTAATTAGAGTGTGTAATCCGGTCAATGTTCGAACACTGCTTTAAGCAACACATCACATTAGCCGATAAAGATTCACTCGTTTCTCCTTCGGTAACTTTGGGACCCAATCAACTTGATGTAGAAGACTTTGTGAAGTAACTCATCGTGCTGATTCTGGCTGAAGGCTATTGCAGGAAAAGACATGCTCCCGTTGGTAGTCAGGAAGAATGCGCACTTGAGACAGACTGAATTACAAGCCAATCCGGTCTTCATATCTGGGCACAAAACCCTTTATATATCACCTTGCCACTAAACTCGCCTCTGTCGTTGTCAAACATCTGAAGCACATAAACAAGAGGTTATCCGACTTCTAGTCTCCATCTAGTATCGCAATGATGCCTTCTTACACCTTTACGTTAAAGGCCTTGGGGCACAGGCACTATCCCTTTATCTGTCTTCGAGTAGTCTCTACCCAGCCGGACCTGCCATATTACGGAATATAGGGTCACTACATGGGGAAGTGAACTATCACACGCATCAATCCTCCACATGAACCGGGATGGGCACCTACCACGACGGCGAGTTGAGGTGCATGTCTGCCACCAAGATTATGTGGCGTTTTGGATCAATGAGCATCAGTTCCCCAGCGGAAAGAATTTATAATCTCTAAGAGGAGACTATAATACACCGGTACTAAGGTATTTATTGATATCTGGGGTTACATTCCTATTGGATGATACAGAAGGCAGATGCCAAGCAAGGGGAGGAGTTTCTTAACACTCTTCCCTTCGAATTTATCAAGTATTTTTCTATATATTCCTAGCGTATGGAGGTCTAATCGTCGATGAACGGCAGTTGAGGCTGGGGCCTTTCTGCACAGGGTCAGCTGGTAATAAAATTCTAAGAAAATGAGATGAAGGTGAAAGTGGCTTGCAAGCTGATGGCTCCGTTATATCGGCTAAGCAAAGAGCAGGACCAATCTGCGCGCACAGAAACAAATGATTCCATCGGCTACTGATAGGTTTCACCATTCCTCGCCACGGCTGAAGATGAGGAGATCCGTATAATACGAGGTTAGCGCCAGTTAGGGCCAAGTGAACTGTTTCTCGGTCACATGCTACTTCTTGGGCGAATCACGTTGGAATTTATATAATTCTGCAGTGCACATCGAAACCTATCCTACATTATCCAAGGAGGATAGTCCATTGTATTACCGAAAACCTACAGATAATCTCTATCGTGGGATGAATTGCCATAACCAACTCAATAGGATCATTCTTGCCTTATTTCATCCTCGCCTCGCACCTTTCCGTGCTCCTCTCCGTCCACATGTGCGAATATTTCTGCTCGACATGACCTATATTGGAGAGAGTTATACAGCACCGCTGTTTCTCTTCAAGACAAGTTAGGCTGGCTATGGTTCCTAGAAGAACGAGGACTCCACTGTTGAACTAGAGCTATCTGAAATTGTCTACGACTGGTAAAACCAAATGAATGCAAAGCCATCAGAACCGTACCATGCCTAACTATGGTCACTAGCCCAGCATTTGCGGAACAAGATGTCCATAACTTCCGACGAGCTAATGGAAAGAAGGGTCCTGTCTCAGCTTTTAATATTATCGAGTTAACGTTAATTTTTCTGGGACAAGGCTGTCCAAGGGATCCAGCATGGCGGATGTACAGCAAGCTCAGCTCGCGAACCAAGATTAATCGCCCTTCAGTTGCTGCCTGTTTTCCACATGTTAAGTCCATGCTGCTCAATTGCCATGATCGCATCCGGAAGTTGTCTGTCGAAAGCCCCTGATCATTTCCAGAATGAGTCCGAAATGCCGCCGTTTTACTTGGTCCCTGACGAGCCCTAACCGGTGGACTGAGCGCCGTCAACCATAACAGAGAACATTAAGAGCAAATTGTGATGCGATTGGCTGGGAGGGAAAGAAGTGTCCTAAAAAAAAGCGACGGAGATCCACTCTATCGGCCAAGAAGCCGAGTTGAGTCTTAGTCCGGTGGGGGACCAGCTTGTGAACAACCGATAGCGTCGGAATATCTGTACCGACATGATTTCTTGTCTGACAGTCAAGCAATTGAGGTTTAGAATAAATTATGCCAAGACTCTCGCCTTCCCCTGCTCAATTTCGTTTCCTTGTTCGGGTAACTTGAAGCCATAGAAACCCTTCCACCTAGTTCCGGTATGCTGGCACGTCTCCATCACCTGCTCTTAAACCGAGACCTGATGGGGCGCACTAACGAGCAACGGCGAACCTATCCAGGGAGTTGTGGGATGGGCGTCAATTGTACCGGTGAAAGTGCACGGACACAGTCACCGATTATAAAGCTCGCTAGAGAACGACAACCACGCTGGAGATTTCCAGAATAATACTCAAACCAGAGTACGATAAGTCAATTTCTCAAAGACACAAAATGCATTCCTCTCTTCTTCCCATGCTGGCAGCGATGCTGCTGAGCCCGGTCAGCGCAGCTGGAGTCAGCGGTACGGCCTTTGGATTTGCTCAAGGAACGACCGGTGGAGGAAATGCCTCACCACAAACCCCTTCAACTCTTGACGAGTAAGTGATAAACCCCAAATGGTTGTATAATGGTGAAATGTCCTCTGACTTTGACACAGGCTGAAGACCTGGATCACTGACGATGTGGCACGTGTGATCCTGATTGACCGCGAGTGGGATTTTACCAACACGGAAGGCCAGACCTCTGGCAAATGCTGCAGCTCAGATACCACCACGAAGTGCCCTGGTGGTACCTCCGCTGGTCAGGCCTGGATTCAGGATACGTGTGACGACGGCACCTGGGTCTCTTGCACCTACGACAACGCTGCCAAGAAACCACTGGACGTGGGCAGCAACAAGAGCATTGTTGGTGTGGGTAACAAGGGAGTTCTCAAAGGCAAGGGCTTGCGCCTTACTGGTGGTGCCAACAATGTCATCATCCAGAATATTCATATCACGGTAAGAGGTCAAGCTGGGTTAGCAACAATGTGAGACTATAAGGGTTGACCGATGTTATTTCGTGTAGGATTTGAACCCTCAGTATGTCTGGGGAGGTGATGCTCTCACCCTGGATGGTACTGATAACGTTTGGATTGACCACAATAAGGTATCTTGATCTCTTCCATTTGCTTGCTTTATCGCTTCTAGTAGGATAACTAACGAATGTGTCCAGTTCTCCCTTATCGGTCGCCAGATGATCGTCAGCGGCTGGAACAAGGGTGGCCATGTCACCATCTCCAACAATGAGTTCGACGGTGTCACCGAATGGTCGGCTGGCTGCAATGGCAAGCACTACTGGTCCCTTCTTCTGCTGGGTCTGGAGGATTGGTATACCTTCTCCGGCAACTGGCTTCACGATCTCTCTGGCCGTGCTCCACACATGGGCACCGACTACGACGACTCCAAGATCTATTTCCATGGCGTCAACAACTACTTCCAGGATATTGACGGACATGCCTTTGATGTTGACACCAACACTTGGCTACTTTTAGAGGGTAACTACTTCGACAACGTGAAAACCCCGATGACCGACACTTCCGTCAAGAGTGGTGCTCAGTTGTACACCACCAGCACTGTCGATGCCGCCAGCGGGTGCGTCTCACCTCTGGGCTACATCTGCGAATGGAACCGCAATGGCGGCAACACTGGCACCTGGCCTGACCGCACTGATGCATCGGTCTTGACCGGATTCTCCAGCCTCAAGGAACATCTTATTGGCCACACTGGTGTCGCTGATGTGCCTACCAACGTCAAGGCCAACGCTGGCGTTGGCAAGCTGTGAGTTGCAATTTGCATGGGCTGAACATAGCAAGAAAGGGGGCGACCCTGGAGAACTGTTATAACCATCTGGCACGCTTTGTATCATAATCTTGTACATTTAGTGTAAATATTGCTCATTCTATTCTTGGAAGAATATAAAAGAAAGTTCAGATCCCGGATCAGTGATGCTTGGGAAGGGAGAGAGTTTGCCCTATGAAGCCATGCTAGTCAGGTGACTATGACATCATCAGTCAGTATGGCCGAGTGGTTAAGGCGATAGACTCGAATTCTGATATCTATTGGGTTCGCCCACCTAGGTTCGAATCCTAGTGCTGACGTTTCTTTTTTTCCTCTTTTCTCTTCTTCCCCTCCACTCTGACTGATATCCTGATGACTAGAGCGTTCCATTAGGGACGCTGTGGCCAGGACGCCCATGGATCTTTTTGATGCTGTGTGCAAATGAACTTAGTTGGCAGTCAGAGCTCGAACAGTAAAAGGATCAAACTGCCGAGCAGCGCAGATCAACATGGCAGTTGGAAGTGCCAACTTGGAAATGTCTGGCAAGATTGCGACAGTACTGATCATATCGGTAGATGGCTCGGAGGTGTATCCCGACATGGTACAAATGAAGCTAGCAGCATCACTATCCTCAGTCTTTTTTTCATTGTTCACAATGGTGGGAAGGAGTGGATCGTCTGCAGTGGCAGGCTATATTTGAACTGCGTGCACCCACTCTCTGGCAGGCAGGCCTAGGAGAGAGCTGCGTCCCTCCGCCTCCTCGACGGCCATCTTTGGACGAGGTCTTAACCAGGCAATCGCTGGCTTTGGTTTGTCTCTACCCAGGGTCGCGCACTTATATCAGTTGTACCTCCGTGCTGTCTAATTGGCTCCTCATAGAGGGTTTACAGCAACGGAAATATGTTCCAAAAAACGTAAGATAATGGTGCCATCGTGCCGATCAATTCATCACAGCTCATATTGTATTAGGGATGTATGAGCCACGAATGAAATGAAGACACATTCCATCGCATGGGATCTGCATCAGAACGACTGTTCTGCTGGGGTCGGTCTAGACTCTATGAAAGTGCCATCCCCCACGCTTGCTCTCCTCCCTGCCGGTGCATCTCTCCCGGCAACCTGGAATTTGACCACCCATTCGCACGCGGACTATACCGGATACCCTACTTCATTCACTGGAGAGATACAGTCTTTCGCTAAGAGGTGCTCCTGTTCAATACATCGTTCAATTCGCAACGAGTGCTTTAAGGGCTTCGTCAGAAGAACCCCACCAAGCCCCACAAAAATACAGCAAGACTGGTCCGTGCTGTGGGGGAATATACTCCCGTGTGGGCATAAACAGGCCTCATTTGATCGAACCGAAGCACAGCCACAATGGAATTGTCTTGGCTCTCTCAGCTCCTCAGCTCCCCCAGCTCCTCCAGTTCCCCTCAGGATAAATAGCACAGTGTTCTTTCTTCATTCCCTGCTTCTAATTCATTCCCTCTATCTGTGATATAGTGTGCGGTAACACAAGTATATCCATCCACAATGTCGGTCGAAATTGCTCAGCTCCACAATGAGGTCGAGGCTCTCGTCGAGAAGTTCGACGTTATCTCCAAGATCAAGGAAATCCAGGAGGCAGGTGATGTCCGTTCATCTGGTAAGTAATCTATCCTTCTCGTGTATAGAGCAATGCCTTGACGTTCAGCCGGTGTGTGTGTGCAGTCCCTGTGACCATCTCCGTCACTACGGATGCCACCATCAGTCTCCTCGAGGACAAGTCAACCATTGGCGAGTCGACCGAAGCCCCGAAGAGCCTCTCCAAGGGCGACAAGGCCTCCTTCAAGATCACCCAGGGCGACGAGCTCAAGTACACCGTCACTGCCGGTGAGCTCACTACCGACTTCAAGATCGTCTTCGATGTCGACAAGAGCGCACCCAAACTGAAGCTCAGCGACGAACTCGAGGACGACGACGCCCCAATCGGATTCGAGACCACCAAGACCGAGACCAAGACTGAAATCGAAATCGAACGCGAGGTCGAGGTTGAGAAGGAATGGACCAAGGGCAAGAAGCCTGAGAGGAAGACTAGCAAGGAGACTAAGCACGAGGCAAAGGCTGGTGCTCACTCCCTCCAGCACGAGGTCGAGACCAAGTTCAAGCAGGAGAAAGATAAGAGCGAGACGGAAACCGAGACCGAGATTGAGATTAGCAACAAGACGGTCGAGGTTGAGTATGTTATCTACTAGCCCTTAGGGTTTCACGCTACTATCACATAAGTAAAGCATAGAAGAAGCAATATAAATATATCTTTCAAGGAATTTTTTTTTCTTTCGTTATATGGTGGCCTGATATCCCGATGACCAGAGTTCCCTTCTACTCCCAATACATAAATGTCTTAGCCAGTTATACAGATAATATTGGACAGGAAATATGTTTTAGAAAATGTAGACCGTACATCCCTGCATCGCCTACTGCTACTGTAGGGTAAGGCTGCCCGTACACCCACCATGCCGATCTATCTACCACATCTGATATTTGCTTAGGTACATGCGACCTATGAATAGAACTATGTTCTATTCCGCTGGGTCGCCTAAACACCGCGGTGTTGCCATATCCGGTCGGATGCGTCGTGAAGACTGGACGCCTAAGGCCCGATATGCGCCTCTGAGATGAAGCATCCTTCTCTATTTTTAGCCACTAACTGAACTGGTCAAGATATAAGAAGACAGTGCAATTGCTAACGAAAAGCATCCGCATCAACTACTCACATCTCCTCGGTTTCACAGAAACAAGTTAACAATCTATCATCATGCAATTTTCCACGCTTACTCTCCTCCTCTCTGCCTGTGCCTCGCTCACAGCAGCCTGGAATGTAACCGCCTACTCGAACGCTGATTGTACTGGATACCTCACCTCGTACACCGGAGATACGGTCTGGGGCTGCCTGTGGGTGGCTGGTGTCAACGATATAAAATCCTTCAAAGCCAGCGATACCCCTGAAGGATATGTATTCAGCGCAGCGAGCGGAACCGGTTGTGATAAATTTCGCCAGACGGGAGGAGACGGATGTTATACTCAGGGACAAGGTTTCCAGTCCTTTACGTTTTACGAACAGTCGAGCTGATTCAGGAGGTATGTACTCGGTATTAAGCGATGGGAATGTCGTTATAGTGTAATTAATCATTATCAGGCTTGAAAGCAGAGGGTGACCAGGAGAAGGTAGTGGCAAGATGAGAGGTTCCTGGCGCGGGTGCATTATGGCTCAGCCTTTGTTGCTGCTATGGGCTGAATCGATTGCCAAGAAGTTGATCCACTAGTGTTGCGAATCGTTTGACCTGTCCAAGATCCCCAGGATGCAGAATATAATTTGAAAATGTAGGATCTCATCAGAAAGATAAGAGCTGGGTGGACGTTTGTATCAGAATGGAACATTCAGCTTCGGGACTATTAGTATATATCTCGTTCTTCCTGAACCCATGGAATAAATTCAAGGACCGTATAGAACTATAGAACTCAATGCCACTGAGAGTACTAACAGAGGGTATATGGCTGTTACTCTGCACACAACTAGTCACATGGTTGTTGTTGGGGAGGTTGGGTACGTAGAGATTTGGAACGGAGATGAGCGAGAGGGCAGATCTTTTCAGGGATCTGCGGATGACTGACTCCAACTCTCTCTCTGCTAAGGCTCGGGGCAACTTGGTCATTGTGCATTGCCGCGAGATCATCCTTAACCCGTTTCATATAACAATGCCCACCCCCCTGGTATATGGCCCTCTCTTTAGAGTCTAAGCTCCATCCCGACCGACGCAGAAACCAGGCCACTGTAGCCGTAGGATGCTAGAACTAGCGCACCCGGATGGGACAAAGTTTTCCCAAAAAAAGCCTCATCAGGAATCATTAGTGTCAAGGCTACAGGGTGAATAAGCGACCGCAAGATCAAGGAAATGACATGGCCATACAGGGCCAGTATCAGCCCAATGCCTGCCTTGAACGCTATGTCACCCTGACATGGATAAAGCGGGCTTTCCATCATGATCGCCTGATTCTCCCGATCTACCAGGGAAATGATTCGCTCAGAATCCCAAATCCTGGACGTGACGCTAGGCCTTTAACCCATGCATGGAGACACTAAACCCTGAGGTAGGATTTGCACTGCCTCAGAAGAGGCTATCATGGATTGTGTCGTATTCCGGGGTGCTTCGTAGCACATGTTGGAGATGTACTACCTTCAAGCGGGCCAGACACGTCATCCAACAAGTCCTTTACTTCGAAACTCCATGCGTCTTAAATCGGACAAAGCAATAGAACGACGAATCGCGTGTTTGGATGCCGTGCTAGTCGCATCCATCCCAACTGTCCTAATTCTCTCGGCCTTTTGTGCTCAAAACCTCGGCCCATTATAGCGATGCAATTCTCCACTCTTACCTCAGCGGCGCATCACCAGTGATGCAGTGGCTGAGATCTTGACGGGCGAGGTGAACCCTAGCGACAAACTGCCTATCAGCCGGTGGTTTATAGTACACATTACGGTCCAAACGACCTACTGTTCAAAGTCTTTCGTGTTGAAGCTTGGTAGATCACATGACGTTGCTTTGCTATATAAATAAGCCCTAGACCGTAACTAACTTACTAGTATGATCACTTCTAACCACTTTCCCGAATTCTCTCACACTAATCCTTGAAATATCAAAAGCAAAAATGACTTGCCCAGCCCCGCCCGCTACCAGTCGCTATGGTCCCGACCCAAATAACCACCCCGACCAAAAAGAATTATCCAACATCATGAGCAAGCTGGACACCGGCTCGAAGGGCAACGCTCCCTTTGTTATTGGCACTGATGGCGTCCTCCGAACTCTGACCCTAGACAATGACGTGATTGATGCCATCGGCCTTCCACCTCGACTGATCAAGGCCTTGCTCGACCGGACCATATTCGATCAGGAGGAAGAAGACAAATTTCGCGGAGCCGATGGAACAAAGGTGTCCCAGGAACAGTGGTGGAAGCCAGATCCATCGTTATTACCGCCGCCGTTGACGGCGGAGGAGAAAGCAGAGGCCGAGAAGGATTATGAGGAGAACAAGGATATCATTGAGGAGAATAGAAGGAAAATGGCCAGTGGGGAGTTGAAACGTTGCGGGGTGGTTATTCGGTCCGATTGGGACATTAGTCCTAGGTAGAGAGTGATTCCGTGATATGGTATTCCACCTGGTCGGTTGATATTGCTGGAGTAGTTCTTCCCGTTGTAAACCAGGCGCCTGATGTCCTCTATGGTCACTCAAATACCAGCGGAAGCGGTGGGTTGCCAATTCTTGAATAACCCTTACTACATCGTGACTTTTGAGCCCAATGTCCTTTACAATCTGCTGTGCAAAGTGTGATGATAGTGGCGAGTAGCTACTGTTGGGTAGGAGAGTTGGTGAATCCAAATTGACCCAGATGTATCTGCATGCTGACGACAACATTGAAGTAGCTGTTGACCTGATATTACTGTCCCCGGTAACGCTTTTAGTCCAGATAATCTTTGCTGGCTTTGTCCTAATACGGACTTTCCGGGCGCAGCCATGCGGACACTATATGCCACAGAGTGAGGCATTTCCTTCTAATGGTGCAGCCTCGGAGGCACTAGATATGCATATTAATGAGGGATTATCCATAACCGATGCGCCAGGGGCGGGTGACGCGGACAACTATCCACCCCCCGGTCCAACATCCCGTATTTCGCCGGTACCCTTGGTGAGGGAGTGGAATCATCGTAGTATCGACTGACCCGGATGCAGCGGAGAAATCGCAGTTGGAGCTCCCTCAGAGATCATTGTTCCGCCTATTGTCTGCCACGCTACCGAGAAGCAAAAGTCCGATAACCCTTGGTCGATGTATGGAAGACGCTACACTGTACATTGTCTTCTTGGTACTTATAAATACCCTCACTGTACCCCTAGGTTATACCTCCTTCATCATCTTAATTGCACCCATCTTGTTTTTTACTTCCTTTCTATTGCAGTCTTCGGTTATTATCATCGAAATAACAATGCGCTTTTCCGTCCAGAAATGTTTGCAGCTCTTGTTGCCACTGCTGCTACCTGCGCAGCTACACCGGTGAGTACCACTTTGACGGATCACGCTGTATTACATGTCTTTTAATATGTCGTCTAGACTGGGGAACCATCTTGGAGAGATATGATGCGTTCTTTCGGAAGCGTAAACCCGACAGACTTCATCCACTTGGGCGATGACGGGGTCCTGAGACACTTCAACGAATCGGGAACTGTTCTTAACTATGCGCCACTGAGTCCGCAGCAGATTAGCCAGATGCTTTCTGATACTTCTTCGCTCGACACAGAGGTAGAGAAGGAGCATCTTTCACAAGTCTTCAGAGGTGTGGATGGCCGTACTGTCAAGGGTCCAGCTCTCCTGAATCCTCCGGCGGAGATATACCCAACAAACTTCCTCAGCAACAGCCAAAAGCCATCAGAAATATCGGGAGTTCCGCGGTCTGATCACGGTCTGGACGCAAGACAACATTGCCCTGCTCGTCGTTGTACTCCCAAAGACAGTTGCAGCAAGTATCCAGGATGCACAAATTGCGTCCTTAAAGACAATACTCATGAGGGAGTATGCGAATAGATAGTTTAGACACACTGCTCCCTAGGACGGTTGACAAGGAGCCATTGCCATGATTAGTTGTCTTTGGATATTAAAATCTTTGGGACCAAGCAGGATATGTTGTTATCTACGAAGCTATTCATTTGTCTGGCTATCACAATTTGATTCATATTCCAATCATAACCCGACACCCTCTATAGAGACGACTTAAGAGGCAACTAGTCATGTTTCATAGGGTTTCTGCATTTGATTTTTGGGTGACCGAACCACTAAAGAGCTAGGGTAAACAATCCTCCAAGACGAACGCAGACAGGATCAAGAGGAAGGTTACCGCAAGCAATACTGCGCGAAGGTATGTAGCCGAAGCTAGCATCTGCCTGCTGTCAGTCTGGTCAATAGACACGTGACACAACCCATAGTCTGTCTGACCGGCTCATGGCTGTCAGCATTGGATCGTATTCTGCTGCATCAATCTCCTAGACCCCCACCCTTGGGACATTACACCCCCATCTGTTTTAGCCAAGGAACTCTCTAGGAATTTGGTTAAACTGTCCAACTGTTTACCGCCCGTCTAGACTTTCTGCCATTCCAATCCGAAATGCAAATTGAAAGCAACGGGCTAAGTATGATATGTGAAGCCTACCAGAAAGTCTTTTGCGGACAGCAGAATCTAGGTACCATTTCGACATCTGAGGGTTAGACCTTCGAATGGAACCGACAGCCCCACGATCCCTCTCTGCAGTCCTTTCTCAAAGCCGCGGACTCGGGTTGCCCCCGTCTATTATGAGTTCCAGTATTTGATAGGAGAACCCGTCTAAAGATATTGTCAGACTTGTTCAAGTCAAACGAGTTCTCGTATTGGGTATTGGAATGCCGAGAGGGTGGTGGAGATGACCTGAAGCTTGAGCTTCATGACGACTACGACAAGCTCATCGAAGACTGCTTGGAGTTAGACCTCGAAGTCGTTTCACCACATAGTATGTTGGCTAAGCAAACGTCTTCTGAGTTTGACAGAACTACTTATAAAATTTGCTTAGTCTACGATGGACCACGGGAGAATAGCTCCCTGTTCGTGGGTGACAGTACCGCTTCAGATGAAGCATGGGCTCAAGCATTGGATACGGAATGTGCGAATTCTCAAGATCCTCTCAATGTTTGTAGAAACTTTTAATGTGATGTCTACAGAGCTTTACACCAAAGGATAAGCAGCAGTCTTGAATAGGAATGAGTCCTAGGGTCTTATGTACATTGAAGAACTTATACTGTTCATATATTCACCATGGATAAAGGCTGGAGATAATATCATTACGATACAGACATTTGTCATTCTCAGAACAATGGAACACTCAAAAAGCATGTAGGAGAGATCAAAAGTTGATGCCTGAGAGCATACTAATCTGGATCTTATGTTCTTTCATTCACTTCCACATGTCCATCTTATTTCCCCTCTTTCCTCCTCACCTTAGGACTTTGCTTAATCCACACTGCTCAGTACTAAGAATAGAAGCTTCGTTACGTACAGATTCCTTATTCAGACACCAATACAAACATAATAGCCTAGCCAAAGGCTAGAGCAATTACTGCCAATAGCTAAGTTCCAGGCCTCCAGCTCAGTTATTGTGATATCTGCTGCATCCGCAATAGAAGTACATCCGTCACTGTTAACGACCATATGGAACTCTGTGCAGTCATCTACCATTCCTGTCTCGTATGGGGTTGGAGTTGTCACGCCATTTCCACTGGATGTCGTAGTGCTCGAGATCGAAGCTGTGGTCGAAGTAGCTCTACCGATGATTCCCACGCAATCATAGTAGTTCAACCATAAGCCGGAACAGTCGGAATTTACAAGGGGATTCCAGGTATCTAAATCTGTCAGGGAGATACCGGCAGCGCTGGCTATAGAGGCACAACTATCTCCATCAACAACGTAGTAGAATTTGTCACAGTTGCTAACCATAGCAGATTCGAAAGGAGCAGGAGTTGTGACTCCGTTTCCTGTTGAAGTTGACGTCACTAATGTTGTAGCGGTTTGTGTTGTGGTAGTTGACGCAGTGCTTCCGACAATACCGACACATACATAGTAGTCAACTCCTAAGTCCGAGCAACCTGAGCCCACATTGGGATTCCAAGTCTCAAACAGCGTGGTTGTGATACCTGCTGTGCTTGCAATGGAAGCGCAAGTATCTCCAGCGACAACATAATGGAAAGCATCGCAATCATGGACTATTCCAGTCTCATATGGAGTAGGGGTAGAAGTAGCACTACTGGAAGCTGTGCTGGCCACGCTAGATAATGGCTTGATGGATGAACTTATAGATGTCGAGGTGTAAAGGTTGAATGAACTAGCAATGAGTACCGTGTAGTTGACTTGAACGCAGTAGTACAAGCTTGATATGAGTGAGCACCCATCACCAAGTTCAGTGACAATCGGATTCTAACAAACCTTCCAGTTAGTGCTCATAACATCTTGAATTTTGTTCCAGGTGATACCTACCCATGCTTCGAATTCAGCTTCCGTCATCCCATACAGGTTCTCGATATAGCTGCAGGTCAGACCAGAAGAGTATTCAACCCATTTCGAACAGCCATCGGTGGTGTCAGGAGCTACTGTGCCTGGCGGAGTAACGAGGTATGCCCCAGCCAGAACTGGAGCAAGGAGAGAAAGAGAAAGCTTCGAGAGTTTCATTTGGACGTTATGGCAATGAGAGTCAGACTGGTATGTTCTACCTGTTAATGTCGATTGTCATCTATCTAATTTCATCAAAGCCAACTGGAATATGTTAATGTACTTGAATCCATACTAGATCTAACGCGCAGAGGGGACCAGATAAATTGAGTACATTCCTTCTTAGGGCTAAGACATGAAGGCTAAGACTGACAAGCGACGCTATACCGAAAGCGACTCGATTTCCGTGGGGACTAAAGAGATTTAACTCGTGGAGAAATGGGTCAAACGGGCTGCTAGAGTGCCTGAAGGCTTAAGAGTTATATGCCGCGTCCCGGCTGTCATTAGCTCGATTATCTTGAGATTTTACTGTTTCCCAACTTATATCTACCCAAGCGATGCTCTAGACTCGTGATTGGCCTCCGCTGCCGGGCCCCAGATAAATCTCCGATCCATCATCTCAATCTCCTCTTTCTGCGGAGTATCAGCCACAAATTCCCCTTCATTTATTCCTTTTCTGATCGAGCGCTAGTCGCAGTCATGTCGCTAATGAAACCTCCCAACAGAATTGCTTGGCCAGATGGCAGAGTATGTTACATCGCTTCAATCATTAGCAGGTTTGGCTAGGGTAAATCACCACCTTTACGCCATTTTCAACCCTCTCCTGGATCGGCGAGATGCGAGATCAACCCATAGTCTCGCTTGATTGGGCCGCGAAAAAGGGAGACATGAGGGTTCTCAGGAGAGCTCTAGAAAATGGAGCGGAGATATCCGCATCTTCCCAACCTACACGAATGTTCCCCGCGAGAGAAAGTTGGCGTTATGGCCGCATGATTTCTCGTCGCTTCAGATACACCCCACCCCATCCGCTGTGCATTTCAGTGGAGGCCGAAAATCAGGCCATAATACAGTTTCTGCTCCCAAGGGGCTCGGACGCAAATATGCGAGATTCGGAATATCTATCTGTGCTATCGATAGCTGTTATACATGGGAATCAGCGAATAGTGAGAATCCTACTTTCTGCAGGTGCAAATCAGTTTTGGCACTTTGACACGGAGAATTATCCGCTCCAGATTGCTGCCTACCTGGGAAACAAGGAAATATTTGATTTGCTTCTCCATCATGACCCACAGGGACTACGAGAGACACATCATCTATGGGGGTCGCTCGAGAGTGCTTTACGGGGCAGAAATCACCACCTCATACCTTCATTATTGGAGTGTAAAATCAATTTAAACAGCTTTTTTGCTGGGAGTCCCTACACCCCTCTATCATTCGCAGTAAAATCTGGCGATTCCGACACCGTGAAACCTTTGTTGGATAGAGGGGCGAACCCAAGCTTTCCCAGTCCTGACTACTGGGGAGGGGGAGTAGGCTCCTATGTGGGATGGGAAGGCGAGCCGGCTTTAGTCAAAGCTGTTACAAGAGGTGATGAAGCAATGGTGCAACTTTTGATTAAGCAGAGAGGGGCCTCTGTTAATGCCTGGTATCAAGGGTTGTACAAATCTCAATCCGCACGTTCGCATGGCTCCGCTTTGCAATTGGCCATTGATCTCGGTCAGGTGGATATCATTCAGTTTCTTCAGGATAATGGCGCACAGGAAGAGGTGCAAAGCTGGTGGAAGCGTTTTTTCTCGCAGATACCTCGGATGAATCAGACTGAGACTTCATAAGTTCATGCCTGAACGAAAGCTACGGCGGTACATTACGTTCACTACAGGGACAATCCAATCTCACCATACCCTAAGGTAGTTATTCATCGCTTAACTCACCACGCTGTACGGTAATTCTTCTTCAACCTTTCCATAATCAGATATTGGGTTCCAGTGGGTCCGTAATGGTAACTTGAGGACAAGGTTTGAGGATATCGAGGTAGAGAAGCTCAAGACATAAAAATAGAAACATGAGGGAATCTGAACTTCTTATATATATTACAGTTACTTAGCTGATCAAACAGAGTGTAGTCACTATCGACTAGACCATATTATTACGTCCCCGGTTCAGTATTCTACGGCTAAGAATCCATTAGAAATAATTGGGAGGCAAGAAGACGCCAACAATGCAAAAATTGAAGGGGCATTAAATAAAGAAGGGAAAGATCAATCAGTGAGCCTAAGCCTAGTTCCCTTAGTCGGTTGATGTTACTGGAATTGTTCCCATCTCGATGCCCTCCGCGTAGAGCAAATCAAATACCTGAGACGGAAGCGGGACAACTTTTACTAGGTAGCGGCAATTAATCATGCTTCGTCAGGTGCCTGTAGAAGAAAATTATCGTTAATATTATTATCTATCTTTATGTAGCCTAATCCTAATGGAAGATTCTCAAACAGGGGTTAAGGTTACATTCGTTTCTGGAAAAGATAAAAAAAAAGGCATGGAACGGTGATGTGTTTGAGATTTAGATATTTATAGAATAATGTAGTAGTTCGAACGAGAGTAGCACTAGATAAACGTAGGGACTGCCCCAGTCTAGCCCTCACTGGCGGGAAGGAGATACGACCTTAAGGGTTCAACATCGTGTGGGTCCACCGTCCGATAACTCTAATCGGACCAAATTTGCATCAAAGTCAAGGTTGCATGACTGAAGGTTGAAACTTTGGATGCGATGATTTCCCCTGGCTTTACTGATATGGTCAAGATCAGCGCCCCCAGGTCTTGAGGTTGTTCGTTGGTCCTTGTACACAATTATATCTCCTCTGAGACTATGCGAGGTGTAGGACTGCGTAGGCTTTTATTTAGCCCATTTGATAATAGAATGCATACGAAATCATTGTGCAACGGGTGAAATAGTAGAGATCTTGAGTGCATTATCCGGTCTGAGAAGGGTAGTGGACTATCAGATGCTGGTACCAAGTTCATTGTGTTATGGAATCTAGCCTGTCCTAAAAACTCGGTGTAGGAGTAGTTCTTGAAACCTGACTAGCTTTTTCTACAACTGTATTGTGGATAGCACAGTTTCAAACATGGATCAAGCCTATCGAGAGTCGAGACCCAGATAGTCTAGGAGAACTCAGAAGAAAGAAAAAGAGAAGATTATATAAAGACCCAGGGACGCCTCAATATCACATCTCCATTCCGCTCTCTAATTCAATTCACTCGTTCAAGTTTCTTAGATTGTGTTTGTAGTATTCTGGTTTTACTGTCCTTTCGTTTTTGTTCTTTCCTGTCTCTCTTTGAAAGATGAAGACTTCCACTCTCTGCACTATTGCCTTCTCAGCCACGGCCCTGGCGGTTCCGGTGTCTGTGACTACCAGCGATCACGGCCTGGCTGATCCCGTCCCTGCCCATGCTCCCGAGGGTGAGAACCATGCTCGTCTGCAGTCTCGCACCTTTTTCCCCATGGGTGGCCTATGTCCCCCATGTGGTGAGGAAGGAGTCAGTCTAAAGGCTCGCACCTTTCTGCCTTTAATCGAGGGTTTGATACAGCACAAGATGGATAAGTTCGGCCTCTGCTCGCCATGTGATACCAACACCAACTCGAATGAGAATTCAAACTCCAATGATAATTCCAACACCAATGACAACTCCAATACGAACAACAATACCAATAACAACAACAACTCCAATACAAACAACAATTCCAACACCAATAACAATTCCAACACGGTGACCAACAATATTAATGGCGGAACTCCTCCCGGAGGCACTCCTCCAACTGGTGGTGTGCCTCCTACTGATGGTATGCCTCCTACTGGTGGTATGCCCCCTACTGGTGGTGTGCCTCCTACTGGAAGCACTCCTCCCACCGGTGGCACTCCTCCCACCGGTGGCACTCCTCCCACAGGTGGTACGCCTCCTTCCGGTGGTACTCCCCCTATTGATGGTATGCCTCCCACTGGCGGTACACCTCCTACTGGAAGCACTCCTCCCACAGGTGGTACGCCTCCTTCCGGTAGTACTCCCCCTACTGATGGTATGCCTCCCACTGGTGGTGTGCCTCCTACTGGAAGCACTCCTCCTAGCGGTGGTACTCCTCCTACTGGTGGTACTCCCCCTATTGATGGTATGCCTCCTAGCGGTGGTACTCCTCCTACTGGTGGTACTCCTCCAACTGGCGGTATGCCTCCCACAGGCAGCACTCCTCCTACTGGTGGTACTCCCCCAACTAGCGGCACCCCTCCCACTGGCAGCAATACATCTTGTGAGGAAGACGACGATACCTGCACTCCTACTGGTGGCATCCCTCCTACTGGCGGCACTCCTCCTACTGGCGGCACTCCTCCCACTGGCGGCACTCCTCCCACTGGCACCAATACAGCTTGTGAAGAAGGCGACGATTCCTGTACTCCTACAACCGGTGGTACCCCTCCCAATGGCGGCACTCCTCCTTCCAGCGGCACTCCCCCTACTGGAGGCAACCCTCCCACTGGTGGCATGCCTCCTACTAGTGGCACTCCTCCCATTGGCAGCAATACGGGAACCAACAAGGGAGGCAATACCTCTTCCGGCTCTTCCGGTTCTTCTAGCTCTTCCAGCTCCTCCAGCTCTTCTTCCTCCAGCAGCTCTTCATCTTCTACTACTGGTGGAATCCCCGGATGCGCTGAATGCCAAGCCCCACCTCCCGAGGACTGCGAAGAGTAAGCGGGCTTCTTATTATATAAATGGTGATGCCAAAGGCGAGAAGTGAAATCCTTTCCGGGATGCGCTATCTCCCTTTCATAATTTCGACCCGACTGTGTTGGTCTAATTTGGACGTTTGATATAATTGTTATTTACTGGATTTCCATAACCTGTCACTCATTTCTATGTAATCATTGATTATGTTTCACCTGTCGTTCGTTTACCATAATATGGCTAGAGATAATACGATATTCTTTTAGATATACGTTTAGTATATTTTGATTATTATATATACTGGCATTTCGCTTGCAAAAAGAAGGCTCTAGCTCACATCGAATCTTTCATTATTGTTTATACTGAATCAAGTGTGAGATAGCACCGATCGCAGGAAGAAGGACACCGTGCTAGATTGGGGGAAGGGAATCCCTATTTTAGACGGTTATTGTTGTCCCTTGTTGATAGTACTACATATCTCACCCTATGTTGGAGAATGATGCTCCGATTAAGACAAGAAATTATTCAGTCACTGTAGTTGGCAAGCTGTACACCAATCTATTGAGTAGGCGCAAGAAGGGAAATAGAGAGCCAGCAGTTGTCCTAGCATTAGCGCCGGCCTGTTCCATTCTAAGTTCAATCACGGCCACGACCTTATACTTGAATACTTGCACGGGATTTAATGCCAACCTTGTAAAGGGAGCACGGACTGGGTAAAGGATGAGAACGTATAAGATGGAAGATACTCTGTAAAGAGGCAAGAAGCGGAGTAATGGTCGACATCTTAGCTTGTTTGGTGGAGGTGGACGGAGGGCTCGGGATAAGAGACTATTCCGGCCTCTCGCAATTCAGCGAGATGTGGGGGACTCGAAGTCGATCCTCCATTAATAGACTCAAGTCCCCTTGAATATGATTTAAGCTTGTCCCTGTGAACCAGATTCCACCTTCCACTGAGCTCGGCATTTTCTTTTCTTTCGTCTTTTTTGCAAATACGGCCGCGATGTCTATCTCAGCTCTCGACTCTCGAATCTTTCGGAACCTCTTTGGCACAGAAGAGGTCCGTGCAATCTTCACAGACGAAGCGTATGCAAAGTTCCTTGTACATACTGAAGCAGCCCTGGCACGGGCAGAGTCTAAAGTCAATGCTATTCCAGCAGACGTTGGCGATGCGATCACCGCAGTTCTTGGTAATATCGAACTTGAGTACGTGGACAGTGACATGTAATGAATGTGGAGCCATCGACCATTTACTTACAATAATAAAATAGCTTCGACAGGCTCTCGCGAGAAACTGAAATTGTCGGATATCCGGTTCTACCTTTGGTGATGCAGTTGGTGGAGAACACTCCAGAAGACCTGGCGAAATATATCCATTGGGGTGCCACCACGCAAGATGTCATGGACAATGCCAGCATGCTTCAGATCAAAAGAGGCTTGGATTTGGTGAAACGAGACCTGAACAAGCTCATTGATATCTTGCAAATAATGGCTGAAAAATACCGTGATATGTAAGTTGAGCATCGAGGGCAATTTGGCGGTATGGCACTGATTCCACTGTCTTCTTTAGTCCAATGGCCGGCCGTACACACTTGCAACATGCCCTACCTTGCACCTTTGGCTACAAGTGTGCCGTCTATCTCTCCAGTATCCTGAGACACCGAGACCGGCTTTGTGAAATCGAACGCCGATGTCTCCTAGTACAATTTGGTGGTGCAGCGGGTACTCTGGCTTCCCTAGGGAGTGATCGGACCGGGATTCTTGTGCGAGCACAGCTAGCCAAAGAGCTTGAGCTGGAAGACCCGATGATCACATGGCATGTCGCTCGCGACAATATTGCAGAGGTTCTCAATTTTCTGGCGCTAACAGGCGGCACACTGGGCAAGATTGCTTTAGACATCATTGTCATGTCGTCCAATGAGCTAGACGAGGTGGCAGAGCCTTTCGTCCCTCATCGCGGCGCCTCGTCAACCATGCCACAGAAGCGGAATCCCATTTCCAGTGAGATCATTCTCGCAACTAGCAAGCTTCTTCGAGCCAATGCATCCTTGGGGTTGGATGCTATGGTTGTCGACTTTGAACGTGCGTCCGGGCCGTGGCATTTGGAGTGGGTGGCAATCCCGGAGTCCTTTACATACGCAGTTGGCGCATTACATCAAACAACATTTGCTTTATCAGGACTGTGTGTGAAAGAAGACTCCATGGAGAAAAACCTCCATTCCACAAGGGGGCTAATTGTCGGGGAGGCTGTGATGATGGGGCTGGCGCCGTTCGTTGGCCGACAACGAGCACACGACGTGGTCTACGAGGCTTGCAAGTCAGCTATTGAGCACGATCGAGTCCTATTAGATGTGCTAAAGGAGGATACAGAGGTATCGGAGCATTTGAATGAAGCCAAGCTGGCCCAGTTGTGTGATCCATTAAATTATCTTGGCTCTGGCCAGCTGATGGTTGATGACGTTTTGAAAAGAGTTGCCGAGGGAAAAGCGGGACTGAAGACGATGTAACCACAGGTAGTCAAAGACAATGAAGATATTTTATCTATATCAATCTCTCGCGGATGAGCATGGTGTCAATGTAGATGTCGCTAGTAACAAGGTGTGAAGAATGGCATAACGACACAATAATGGGATCCACATGGGTTCGATGTCCCAAGAGATTCTCATATGGCATGCAGAAACCATGGTGTAAAGATGTTATATCGGGTAGCTTGAGCACTGACTTCAAATGATCATGTACTGAGGCGTATAGCTATGTAACCAAAGTGCTGCGTTGTCACGGCGAGAAGTGTTAGGGCCTTATTCCACGAACAGTCACGATGCGCCTTCGGATTAGAGCTTAATTCCGACCCCCAGAAAGTCTGTACCCCGGATCAGCTGATATCTCCACAACCCCAGACACGAGGCCTATGGCAAAATGTAGTAAACAATATAAGGAGTTATGAATATCGGATCGATCTTGAAGAAGGGAGTTTCCTTCCCAGACTTTCTGATCAGACCTATTCGGCTCTGTCGATTTTTTGCCTCAGCTATGGGACCACCCTCATTCATGGGCCTTCGTGGAAGCACTCTTACCTTAGCACAGCTTATTTTGGTTGTTTGTCCTGCTTTCATTCTATTCGGATACAATCAATCTAACCTGGGTGGATTGGTTTCGGTAACGGATTTCACGAACCACTTCCCTCGGATCGACACTGTGCACACGGAAGGAGACCAGAAGAGCTCAAATGCTACGATACAGGGCGTTGTGGTGGCGACCTTTACACTAGGAGCACTGATTGGATGCCTTTCCTGTTCATATACCAGCAACAGGTTTGGGCGTCGTATAGTAATACTTGCAGGGGCCATCCTCACCGTGGTGGGGGAGGTCCTCGAAGCATCTTCGTTCCAACTAGCTCAGCTCATCATCGGTCGAGTGATCTTAGGTGCTGGCGTGGGGATGCTGAGTGGTACAGTGCCTACCTGGCAGAGTGAATGCTCTAGCTCCTCGAACCGCGGAAAGCACGTTGTTCTCGATGGGCTTTTCATCTCAATTGGATATGTCCTTCAGGCTTGGATCAACTTAGGATTTTACCAAGTCAAAACTGGGTCAGCATCTTGGCGCGCACCCATTGCCATCCCAATCTTCTTTTCGCTTCTCTTAAGCCTTGCTATTTTAGCAATGCCGGAGTCCCCACGGTGGCTGTCTCAACAAGGCCACATGCAGGAAGCACGAAGCACCCTTGCCGCGCTGAAGGGGCTCCCAGACGATAACGCGAGCATAATTGATGAATTATCCGCAATCGAACGCTCGTTGGAACAATCCGGCCGCACCGCGGCATCGCTTGGTGATATGCTCAAGATGGGACAGGACCGACTTCTCTATCGCTTTTGCTTGTGTATCTTGTTGCAATTCTATCAACAAATGTCTGGGGGTAACCTGATATCCGTCTATTCAACTGTCATCTTCCAGGAGGGTCTTCGCATGGACTCTGAGACATCTCGAATCCTGTCCGGAGGTACTTTGACCTGGAAGGCTCTCTCCTGCTTTGCTGGTTTCTTTGCCATCGATCGATTTGGACGACGGTTTGTGCTCATGGTGAGTGGCACAGGAATGGCGACTTGCATGATGGGGCTCGCTGTCGCGACCTCGTTTCCACATTCGAACTTTAGCGCACAAGTTGCCAGTGTCTTCTTCATTTTCTTATTCAATTTCTTCATCCCGATTGGCTTCTTGGGTGCCAATTTCCTTTACTGCACCGAGGTTGCGCCCACCAAGCTGAGAGTAGCCATGTCGAGTATATCCACCGCTAACCATTGGCTGTGGTATGTATATGGCTGGCATGATGTATTGCTGATGCTAACAATGCGTTCAGGAACTTCGCTGTCACGATGATTACCCCGGTAGCGATCAACACAATCGGGTATCAGTACTACGTTGTGTTTACCTGTATTGGATTCTGCATCCCGATCTCCGTCTACTTCTTTTATCCCGAGGTGAATCAACTCTTCCCTGTATTCGCTAGGGTGTACCACTGACTTATCAACACAGACCATGGGTAGATCGCTCGAAGAAATTGACCTCATTTTTCGGAACAGTCCGTCGGTCTTTTCCACCGTCCGGTATGCGAGGGCAAATCCTCATCTGGCACTGGAGCACGACTTGGAGCATGAGAAGGGGGAGATCAGGCACGAAGAAAATGTGTAAAATTGAACGGGCATGTATTACAGGGTATGGGGGTTGGCGTGGTAAACGAAGTCATAGATATGATCTGGTAGAATCCTGAAGAGAGATGCAAATGCAACGAATCTGCACCGACAAGAGAATCTTAGACGATCATTCCCAATCTTGACCAGGTCACTCAGTGCTGCCTCAGGCGTGAAGCTATGGATGCCTGCCCCCACGCCGGAATAGCCGTTTATCCCGGTGCCCTTATTCCGTGCTATCCCCACCATCCTAAACCTCCTCGACCAATGTCGGTGATTTGACAATCGCAGTCAGGTTGTAACATCCTTGTGACATCTGCTGCAAAGAATGGCCGAAAGACGGCCAGCCCAGGTTTGGTAAGCGGGGTTCTTCTGCATGCAAGTGGGTGAATCCCTCTGCATACACCAACACTGACCTTCCTTCACCTAGCGATCGGTGCCGCGTGTAAGCACAACAGAGAAGAATTCAATGGTGTTATGGGAGATCTGACGGGACTTTCAGGAAAAGAGTCAAGTGTGATGGACGCCGACCGAAGGTCTGTTTCTCGTGGCCTCTGTTTGCGTCTACCTCGGCTCACTCGGTCACTCATTCCAGTGTGGGAAATGCGAGAGGGCCGGTGCTGAATGCTCAGTGTCTGTCCAACTGAGACGGAGAACCACACCACGAGGGTATACACTCTGATTGTTACTCTTGGATCTTCCTCCTAACCATGTGATAGGTACATTGAACCCACCGAAGAACTCATCCGACAACTCAGGCAAGAGCTGGAATCAGCTCGAGCCCAGCTGCAACTTTTCTCAGCACGAGAAGAGGGGCTCCAGGAGACTATTGTGTCACAGAACAGAGAGATCGAACAGTTGAGGGAGCTTCTTGCAGCATCTCGCACTGGCTACACGCAGCATGGGGGGGACAGAGCCGGTAATGGCTCTGTGGTGGCACACCTTGGACGACTGGTCTTAGGCGATAGCAACTCCGAGTTCTTTGCAGGTTCTACGACAGGAGTTCATTTTGTTCTCTCGGCTCAGCAACTATATCAGACTACTTTCTCTTCCCAGGAGCATTTCCCCGAATGTTTGTTTCGCCTGCACATCCTGCGGCATAAAGAATTCCCCGTGGCTTTGGAACACAGCATAAGAATTGCAACTTGTTTGAAGAACAATCAACTCACTTCGGGCAATGTGTTTGAGCCCCTACGTAATCATCTCCGTGATGTGGGGGTGGTTGCTGTTCGCAAGGCATTTGACAAGTACCAACAATGTTGGGGAAGTCTATATCCTGTATTGTTGTCGAAACAGTTCCTCGGCACTTTTGATGACACGATTAATGATGCCTGGACCACATCGATTGAAACACATCTCAGGATACCATTTCTCCTTCAGGTGTATGCCTTACTAGCGCTTGACAACGTCGATAGGAGTACTACCGCAACTCAATCAGAGCCCTTGTCTTATCACCTGGACAGCATACTGAGCAACCTACTTGGCCAGATGCCTTGCCGAGGAGATATCTCCGGTCTCCAAGGCTTAATCCTTTACCTTCTCTATCTCCAGATGACATCGCAGCACTCATTAGCAATACGCACTTGTGGTATGGTCGTAAGACTCGCGCAGTCGCTCGGGCTTCATCGACATACCAGGCGATTCAAACACTCACCCGGTGAAAGTGAGTTGCGAAGGCGGTTATGGTGGTCTGTATATGTGCTTGACGTGTATGAAGACTCCTTCAGCTTTTGGTGTTGGAAATACAAGATACTGATATTAAACATTTATAGTCAATCAAGCATCCTATATGGTCTACCCAGAAACATACAAGCAGCAGACACAGATACCGATCTCCCTACCAACACCGACTACGATGACATGCATAGCGATCAGCTGTCGTATCCGTTACCTGGAGAAACTACCCATATCGAGCCATTTCTCCAGTATGTGACTCTCGCACAAATTCTGTCCAGGTGCCTAGAACAAATGTATACAACGACCAACCGAAGAGGTGGAGTAGCCAAGATCCATCGACTTCATCGCGAACTTGATGTCTGGAAACAGGATGTTCAATCAAGTTTACCCAACATCGCACGCACTAGGGAACTCATTCAGACGAGACTGCATAACATAAACAGTACTACCACTGCATACAACTCTGTTGGGCACCCTGATTTTATTTCTGTATGGTTGTTCATTCTTGGAGAACTAGCCACCATGCTCATCCATCGTCCTGCATTGACCTTTGGTCAACAAGAACCACAATTTGCCGATAGTCTGCGCGCTTGCAGGGAAGCAACGACACACGTTATCCTAGCATTCGAATTAACCTCAGATGCGTCGATCGTACCCAGAATATGGCCATCAGGTCACCATCTCATTTTCCAGAGTGGGCTGATGCTTCTCTATGACTGGTGGTTTCAAAATCCAGTCCAGTCGCCTGGTATTTCATCAGAACTAGATACCCTCCCTAAATTCATTCATATCGCCATTACTATTCTATCCAAAGCAGCTGCGCACCTGGATGAAAGAGTAGGTTCCGGAAGACCAAGGTCACCCTCTACGACAGACACTATAGAATCCCTTCGCCAGGCATCGTCCTATCTCCACTATCTTTGTACGCGAACATTAGGAGACCAGGGTGAATTGTGCTCCTGGCCACAGCTCAGTCAACACCCAATAGAAAGCCAGATATCTCAGGCTAGTCCAATAATCGCCGACATTCATTCATTAGCTGGACCTGGGCAACCAACACCACTTCCAGACTACTCTTCCTCCCTTTGGGCATCCTTGTCCATTGATGAGATCAATCAAATGGAGATATTCGAGCTTACTGACCCGCTATTAATTCCTTGGGATAGTTAAAGTTTTCCAATAGAATGTAGTATGGTTGTGTGCTAGTCAAACCATCCTTGGGCTGTCATTTATAGATGCCATGAAGAACGAAAAATACTTCACGCGTTATCTTGGGAACAGATCTGGTGTTCCTCCCCAGAGCACCTGGTATTACCTGTTGGTATAGTTGATTAGTTACATGCCAATTCAACACCAATATGTATCCTTCATATACTAGGAAACAACCATCGAACATGGCTTCAGGCTTCAACACAGGGAGATGACTTTTCAATTCAAGTACCAGAACTAACCGAGAATATTGAGGAGGAGTCTATGGACAATACGTTCCACCACTTTGGCCTTCGCCAGCAGGGGTTGATGGCAGATTACAGATGGTGAAGACCCCTTCTCAGGTACAATCTTACCGTTGATTGAAGGAATTCATTCTTGTCAGCCATGGGTTTTGGTTCCCTCGGGATTCTCATATCCTTGTGGGTCTCATCGTCGAGGCCTGCAGCTTCGGAGGTATTCGGCGCAATCGAGGATCGTGGAGGATGGGACTCCAATGGCCTGCCTTAATCGGTACGTGGTCGTTATAACTTGATACTTGCTCCGCATATCTCCATATGTGAAAATCTTCCTTGGAGCCTGCGCCCGATCTAGCTATACTAAATCGGAGTTATACTAATGCAAAGCAGCAGAGGGAATTCATGGCCTTCCCGAATCCTTCCCTTGGGTATGATGTGGACCTTGATTTCCAATGGCTCCCACCAGCTTGGTATGATCGTCACATTTGCCTTCTATATTGATGATGTTGATGAGCCATGGCGTCCCACACTGCGTTTGCCTTTGTCCAAGTCTCTCTTAACTCAACTGGGTCCATCAAGGCCGCCATAGGCAGGACTGTTGTGATTATGGTCTTGCAACTTTGCTCTGCTCTCAAGAATGTAGCCCTCACGTCCCGACAGGTCCATGCCATGTGTTGCCCGAGATGCGCTAGTTTATGACACACTGGATGCATAGAATGCAAGGGACCTTTGTCTGCAGCGTGATCATGCAAGTGCCCATTGCATGACGTCGGTCTCTGGCAGCGAGGCTTCGACTCGTGCAAAGTCAGATAGATGCAATATCTACGACCTCATGGTTAGGCAGAACGGCCTCATAACCATGATCTGACAGCTTTAATTACTGATTGAGAACATACCATCAATATTCCACCTTGAAAGGAGATCCGATAGCACCTTTCACCGCGGTCGCATCTCTTTTCAACATTTTATCACGACCCGAATTGCCACTTCCTCTACTAGTGATTTGTTTACCCCACCGTGGTATGATCCACAATATATGAACAAAGACAAGAGACACCCTCAGTTGAACATGCCTGCATCATCCAACTATAGTACGAGATATTATTGAACAAAGGGCTCGGGCACCTCCGTGGTCTAGAGCCGAAATGCTGGGCCTGCTGCCAACACAACCGTGGATCTAGAGTTCTGACAATGCAGTTTTGATCAAGGTATCATGCTTATATCAATTTGTTCCGCAATTAGTATCATGAGAAATCTGATGTATTAAAACATATACCCGTTGAGATCATCTGCGGAAGATGCATGATGAGCATATAATGTGAGCTGAGTCCATTTCACGGAAGACTGGAATAAATGAGACGCTACTATATCGTAGCAGGTGCACGCAACAATCCCTGCACTTGAACCAACTGTGGATGGCAATTTCCAGGTTTCTTTGCTATTAGATTGTGTCTTGCCATCGCCAAGATGTCGACGCGACGTAATGCATGCTTTCATAAGTGGTGTTAATGAACAAGTAGGCAGCGACAACTCCACTCGATTTTCCTGAAGGATCCGAATCCGGCAATGATACCACAGAGACTAAGGCAAGTCTTAGCACCCATTACTTCTATGTTGGCTCCAGGAGGATAGGCTTAGCTGACCGCATCGGCTCGCAGCTGAAATACAACTACCCTTACAAGATCTACGGTAAGGCTGGGAATGAAGACAAACTATGGCTCTTCACCAATCAGATCATGCCATGATATATGTCCACCGCTTTTATTTGGGCTGCCAAGGAAAAGGGCACGACATCCTTCCGGTTCCTCTTGCCTAGCAATCTCGATAATTCGCCTTCTCAGAATATTGAGAATGGAGAGGAAGTCTCGGTCCAGCCTTTTGACACACATGATCATGATATCAACCTGGCCACGCGATTTGACAGAAGAGGCGACAAAGTAGGCACCGTTGTGGACTTGGATGATTTCTCGAAACTCGCCAATGAGCTTGACACCACACTTGGGAGGTCCATTATTCGTGAGCTTCCGGGATTCGCCCTTTTGGGATAAATATCTAGGACACCCCGCGATCAAGCTGTGATTCCAGATTGTGATATTTACCCCGATTCAAATCTAGCAGATCACTTTTAGTTCACTTGCACTAATAACTATGATCCTCTCCTTCGGAGTAAGACAGTTGGTGGCTGTTCTAGTTCCTTTTACCATTTATAATGTAATCCCTGGCGATATAATAACACTCAAAGTTACCAGACTAGAAGGAATGGGAGCAGCAAGCCACATTGTGATTCCGACAGAATCAGTCGAAATACAATAGAGGAAAGAATATCTCACGCAGCGTAAACCAAAACGAGAAATCGGGTAATGTATATATAATCAATCGGGTTGCCATATATCGCGTTAAAATATCATTCTATTGGTTGCTGATGCTAATATACTGAATATGATACAGCTTCTGAGGCGACGCTCATTTCTATGATTAGGGCCGGAAATACCGAATTAGGAACTCCGACGAGAGGCGGCTTCTATCCTAAAAGGGAAATAAGCCGCCATTCTATAATGAGGTGGAAAAGAAAAGTGGAGAATGATGATCGACCCTTTCTCGCCCCAGCATTGTGTGCAGAGTGCCTGGTTGACCAGTTTATAGATCTTTGGCCATCAAATAACCCAGGAGCAATCAGAGAGCAGGTATCTCTTGAAGCTCGACATTATCGGCATTGTTCAAGAAGCTCAAGAAGCAATTCCACCCTAACACAGTTAGTATACACTGATCTCTGAAAATGACCGCCACGTTACATACCGATATTGAATACATTGACCGTCAGTACTCGGTACTGCAACGGTACAAGATACAGATTCACGGTTTGCAGGGCGGGCCAGATCGTCCAGTTTGTCCGGAGGGCTTCCCAATACGTCTTTTGCAGCTTCTCCCTCGGATCACCTCCTTCCATCAGGGACATGCTGGAGAGGAATACACCAATCATGGTCGGAGCACAGACTAACTGGTCCGTGGCGACGCGAGCCACGAGGGTTTTCCCCGGGCTGCCCAGATTGATTCGGTTCTGCAGGAATTGAAACCATTTTGTGGCAACCGGACCGAACACAGCTGCAACAAACTCAGTAATACACCTTAGATCCAAGCCAGTCAGGCTTACCTCCACCGTAGAGTGCCATGCGGGCAGTACGGGTTACATCATGACGAGCAATGCCTTTCTTCTCTACCCCTTGCTGCGCTAAACCGTCTCCCACGGCGAAGAGGCACTTAGGACGCTCAGTCAGTCTCTAGAAACTTAAATTGACAGACAGAAGAAGCGTCACATACCGCCGTAGTTAGACTTTGGGTCAGGACGGGACGCTGGATTAAGCTGCGTTGATACCTGCATCCATCGCATCAGCATCAGGTAGGGAATTGAGGGGGTAGATGACCTACCAACTGAACATTGTGCCGTAAGGGTTTGAGGTTGATTTCTCTCGAAGGTAAATATATTCAAGAGGGAAGAAATGTTCAACTCCTTGAGAAAACAATCACTTGTTGACAAAAACCTGCATTCCAGTGGCTGAGACGCAATGTCGGGATCTTCCCGATTCGGAAATCCTTCCGCCGCTCTGCTCAAACCCTAACCCTTGATCAAACATCAACATATCACCATCAGCGTCAGAGTTCCTTCAACGATAGTTGTCAGCTATTCCTGAGACACTCGGTAGGATTTCCACAAGCATTACTCTAGGTTGCGCTGTCGTGTTCATGGGTGGTATAACAAACGCTTCCTGAATATATATTGTGACGTCACCGGAACAAGCTTCATAAAAACAGTATAACATGGGGCAGATGATCGAGGATCACTACTATATACAGCAGACTAGGGATTTGAAGACCCATGCAGTGAAAGCAGTGCGGATCTGCAAGTTAGCTAGATCAAATTCCTCTTTTCCTCCAAGTGGCCCAAATCGTTGGCATTGTGGGAACGGGTTGGTTTCTTGGTAAGTTCGAAGATTCAAACGCCCTCTGATAGATCTGGCTTGGTTCTAGACAGGTCTTGACGTCTCCACAGGTAAATCTGTCCTATTCAGTGCGAATGTCGTTCCTAAACTACGGGAAGAACACTGCCCGCCAGTAGTCTAGTGAAGCAGTGGAGGGACTTCTTTAAAGATGGGAAATGTCAAACTCCATCCATTGTGGTCCTAAGTTGGTAACGTCCTTTTACCCTGCGAGGTCTTTTCGTCCCGGGACGCCCTTAGCCAGCCGTGTGCCCTCTAAGAGCTTCACCTGGTACTGCACTGCTGCTGTCTTCCCCTTAGCACATATCCCCTTTGCATTATACATCCTGCACACTACAAACTGTATGCTCTTGCAAGAGGACAGGTACAATGCAGAGCCCATTGAGAAGGGCCACAAAAAGATTTGTCGCCTGGTTCGCAGATAGAAACATCCTGAATAGCGCTCACAGCCTGCTTCCTATTTTTGGCTATCAATTCATAGTCAGGCCATGGAAGCAGCTAGGATTTTAGAGTGGACACGTTCAAATTACTACTGCAATCCTTGTCCGGCGGGTGGCATTCGTCTCCTGTTTTCGAAGCATAATGGAACTGATCGGCTTGGGACGGGACTAAGCCTTTTTAAGACCACATGGGCTCAACAGCTGACCTCATCGTCCCCTAAGATGCTAATTCAGCCTTAAGAACAATCCCCGGTTTATGTCACCAAGATGCAGCGACAGCGATGGCGGCAGGTTCCTATCTCCTGCCAGCATTGTCGCACCATGAGGCTGAAGTGCGACCGGGACAGCCATGCCCAAGTCGCTCAACGCCGTGAGTTACATGCGCGAGAGTACATGATGTGCTTCCATCGGTCTAACCAGCTTCTCCGATGTCATGGAGCTAGTGAAAGATGGAGCAGTCCTTCAGCAAGTTTCGCAGCTGTGCCTCCTCCGTCGCATATCTCCGAGGTGTGTACAGTAGATACGGTTCTTCATTCCACAAAGATCATTAAGCACAACTCCCTAACATATGGTCAGAAGCTCAACCCAGCGATACAGAATAGAATATAAAGCCAAGAAATATGATCCGGATATCTTCCTATGGTTTCTACATATGTATATTTACCATTCAATGCATGTCTCACATTCGCAATCGACTGCCAAGATTTGCTGTGACTCATCTCGTACTTCAGCCCACAAGGATATAACAAGGGTGTCTTCCTCACATATCCCAGGGGTTAGCACATCCTCATATTCTGCATGTCTTTTTCAGTTCAAGACGATAAAGTTACCGAACAATCGAGTGTCTAGATTATACACAGAACGGCGGACTCCGAGAAACGGCAACATCTACCACAATTGAACTAACCGACACTCATCGTCTCGTCAGTCATCCTTAAGTCATGGCATTGCCCATCGAACCTCAGATCTGGACCAAAGATGCGTTCATTGTATCAACGGATAAAACCCTCCTCTCAGTGTCCGCCATCAACAACGCGTTCGACAATGATTTCATGTACTGGACGAAAAGTTACCCCGAAAACATCCTAAAACAGATCATTGAGGGTTCCTTTTGCTTCGGAGTGTATAAGGCCAAGCAGAATATCACTGGCCAGAATGGTGAAAGCAATGGCATCTCAGGTGATAGTCCAACCGACTCGAAACAAAATGTAGATCAGATCGGATTCGCGCGGCTTATCACGGACAATGTTACCTTCGCGTATCTGACTGACTTGTATATCCTCCCGGAATATCAGGGCCACGGTCTTGGAGGCTGGCTCATCGATTGCGTGGATGAGGTATTGCGGCCACTGCCGCACCTGAGGTGGTTTATGTTGCGGACGTCGGCGGAGAAGAGCAAGCAGGCGTATGAGAAGCGTTTGGGGATGCATGTTTTGGATACGAGCTGTGTCAGTGAGGGGGGGATCATGATGGGGAGGAAGGGGAAGGCAAATATGGCCTGATCTATGCTGAGAATCGACGATTGGGTTAGATTTCTGGGAAGGATCGAAGCTTGTTAGGTTGAATGAGTTCAGGATGTTAACATGTACCTCATAGAAGAAAACGCTAATGCATATGCGACGGTTTATGTAGCTGCAGGCAGTAATGCACGGAATATGCACATGTACTTCATAGCTAGGCGAAGGGAGCAACTTATTCCATCCTGTGGTGAGTCAGGACTCTTTACGGACCCACTCTGACAACCAAAGTAGAGACCACCCATGGCTTCACGTCGTGCTCCTCACTCTCCAAGCCATTACACTAATGAAAGGGCCATCCGGCGGCTTGAACCGACCATACTACCGTCTATCTAATGGGCCGGTCCCACCGTGATCACATCGGTAGAAGCTTTCCAGGTCGAAAGGCGTCTAATCCTGGCACCTGTCGGGATTTCGCCGCCGGAAATTAATTATCAATCAATCTCCTCTGCTTGCCAAGAGCTCAACAGGTCGTTCTTCTTATCGGATTGGGTCACCAGGTTTCTTGAAGCCTCCACCAGGTCCACTGGTCTGTCTCGGAGATAACGTTCATACCCTCAAGGCTCGGCCGAGGTAGTCTTGTAGGGCATAGACTCGGAGATTGAGAAGATAATCTTATCCGATAATCACCTCTGCGAGAATAAATTTCTAAACGACCATGCAGATCCTTGTCTGTTCGAGTGAAATAGCCAGTGGTTGAGCCCGCTAAACTGCGCATGCTGGTGCATTTCGCCGCCCATCTTAATATCGATTAATTTTCTGCAGTCTTGGCGTCGTCTGTACAGAGGAAGTCCGCTGCCCAGATCGACGAAGATGTTGCCTATCATGGCATACAAAGCAAGATTCAACCGATGTGACACCGTTTCATAACGCTTGATTACGCATTGTGCAGTTGCCCACTAGTTGGTTGGTCACTGAATCCATAAGCGCAGGCTTTCCGCTTGGTGCAAGGCCGGCAATTCGCATAAATACTATACCCCATCCTCCTCGCTCAAGCATTGTTTCATGGTCAGGATCGCCAGAGAAAATACGAGGTCAAGGTCATGCGCTGCCTTACTCCTACGGTATGGGCTCTTGCTGTGGGCTCGAGCTTTGCGACGGCCCACAAAGCAATGCACTTCGGGATGGAGCAAAATCTCGACATGATGCCTCGTACCCATTCTGCTCGTGGGCTACCGGCTCCAGGCAAAAAGGGAGTTATGCTTATGAACAGGATTGGACCATCGTCATCGGAGCTGTATGTGGCCAACATTGATGGCAGCAATGAGCGGAAACTGCTGGGAAACAACTCCAGATTCGACTACCATGCCTCTTTCTCACCCGATGGGCAATGGATTACCTTCACCTCGGAGCGCAATGGCGACGGTAACTCAGACCTCTACCGTTGTCGCATGGATGGCTCTGGCCTGGAGAAGCTGGTGGCAACCTCCTCCGTCGAGGATGCTGGTGTGCTGTCTCCCGATGCCAGCAAGGTGGCATGGGTCTCGACAGCGAACGGATACACGACAAATGTCTGGGTGATGGACCTGAAGACGGGCGAACAGCGAAACCTCACCAACTTGGAGGGAGTCAAGGGTGACCCTACGAAGCCCAATGGCTACTTCCGTCCCAGCTGGTCGCCTGATGGCGAATGGATTGCATTCTCCTCGGATCGCAACACAGAATGGCGTGGACACGGTAATGGCACTGGCTGGGAGCACACGCAAGAGTTGTCAGTGTATGTCATCCGGCCAGACGGAACGGACTTTCGGAAAATCGCATCCAGGAATGGATGGAGTCTTGGGTCTCCCAGGTGGTCGCCAGATGGCTCGCGGATTATCTTCTACGAGATCACGACGGAGAACACATGGGACGCCCACCGGCCCGAATCGGTTGCCAGTGCCACTTCGCAGATTGTGTCCGTCGACTTCGCCACTGGACTGGATCGGATCCAGCATACAAATGGAACGGGGGTGAAGGTCTCGCCGCAATACGTAACGGCAGACAATATTGGCTATCTGATCAAGGGCGGATCGAGCGAAGGCATTCACTACACCGCTGAGAGTTCAACTGGCGCTGTGATTAATGGGACGATGCGCTCGCCGTCATGGTCGCCGGATGGCAAGTCCGTTGTCTATGAGAAATCGGAGTTCGAGGCGCGTCCGATGGAGAAGAAACTCTACAGCTGGGATCCCGAGTGGGAATATCGGTTTACCGACGTGTTCCCGGATCTATCACAACAAGGTCGACTGGCTATCACGCAGAAGCAACTGGGTAACTCTAGCATCGTCACAATGAGACCAGACGGAATGGACCAAAAGCTCGTCTTTGACCCATTGACCCAAAGCAACATCAGCTCCAGTGAGGTCGGCCAGGGCCTCGCCGGCGCATTCCAACCCACTTGGTCACCCGATGGGGAATGGATTGCCTTTGGCATCGGAGCTTGGTTCCAGTCCCGCGCAACTGGTAAGGGATACATCGCGAGGGCCAAAGCAGACGGATCATATTATGAGATTCTCACCAACGGTACGATCAATGCGGGATTCCCCAGTTACTCGTTGGATGGACGGTACTTGGTCTATCGTGTCTGGGGTACTGAGTTTGGACTTCGTATCATGGATTTGACCGATAAGAGTGTTCGCGTTTTGACTACCACCCGGGACAACCTTCCCTTCTACTCGCCTGATGGGCAGCGGATCGTCTTCACTCGCCGGACGAGCTATACCAATTTTGACGTGTGCACTATACGTCCGGATGGGTCAGACCTGAAGGTGCTCACATCTAGCGGAGCCAACGATGCCCATGCGACATGGACCGCGGACGGCCGCATTCTGTATGCAAGTGGCATGTATGGCTTCCGGGATGAAGCCGCCATCTATGACAACACCTTCCAGCCGTACGGTCAAATTTTCGTCATGAATGCAGATGGCTCGAATAAGACTATCTTGACCGACAGTATCTGGGAGGATTCTATGGCGTTGTACCTACCCAACGAGGTGCTTGAGTAGATGCGTTAACGCTGTCACGGCATGAGAGGTCTATGAGATGTAGCATACGACATGTAGTTCTACAGATAGCGAGATTGAAGGTGCTGAGAGAATGAACCCATATGCTGCTTTTGTCAGGTTGAAGACACCACCAAGTTCGTGTTTATTAAAAGCCGAATAGGAGTTCACAACCAGTAGTCATGTATGCAAGAGTACAATCAGATGACACAGGGAAGTGTCTGTCACAACATTGTGAACGTCTGTCTCCCAGCGCCAGATGACTACATACCAAACAGCCGGGTTCAAAGTCTCGACAAAGTACTAAGTACTATCACATTATATACATACAAGATGAACTGTGAGTGTTCTAGAACAGGTGCGCTAAGAGAGTAGATGGGTAGTTCATTATAGAGATGAGAGCTATGTACACCGGTATGCTTTATACACAATGGGTATAAATAATGCTACTTGCCTTTATTCACAATGCGAAGCACCGCTCAACGGAGTCCGCATTATTGCCCCACCAATTGGGCATCTTGATTTGTTTCCCGGAGCCAAAGAACAGGAAGATTAGCAACATGTTCAGGTTGAAGCCGGCATCGAAGGCGGCGGCAACCATGTAGCTGTACCGTTTCCAGGTCTCGAATCGACGCCGATACGCCCAGTACATAACCACATATCCTCCGATGATGGCCGAAGTATAGCCTGTGCTGATATTCCCGTAGAAGACCGCCAGACCAGAGAAAAAGATCGTGACGTTCCACAAGTCAACCCGCAAGCGTGGGAAGCAGCGGTGAAGTATGTACAGTATTGGGGGAATGACGGCTCCCACGAGGAAAGAGTAAGGGAGAATCCTCAATTCAGGATTTTGGAACATTTTCTGAGGTCCAATGACAGCATATTGTACTCCGAGCGTATTGGAGCTTATGATTGATTGACCGGTCCACTGGTTCAGCGGGTCCTTCTCAACACCCTTGAGGATGTTGCCCTTCGTGTTCAAGACCCAGCGAATCACGCCGTAATTCACTGGAATGCCGAGAACAGTTCCAAAGATCTGAGAGAAAAAGACCGTTCGCGGTGGAATGTGCATATAGTGTCCGATCTTTTGATCTTGAAGCATGTACTGAGCTCGATACCAAGCGTCGCCAGCGATCGCTCCGTAGGTAGACGGTCCACAGGGGTGACGGTGAGACGCGCCTGCTTTCGTGTGGACCATGTACCCGTACAGCATCTCGTTGAATGTTCCCACCGCGAGCTGATAGTTGGAAATTGCGTACAGCCAACCGAAGGGGAGGACGAAAACACCGGCCGTGGCCAGGCCAACGAACAACGTCCAGACTGGGATCCAAAGGTATCCACATGCAGTGGCCACAAGAAGGATGATAAACCCAGCCATGAAGAGGGCTACGTACCACCACAGGGGCACCTCCTTGTATTGCCTCTGGAGCACATTGAGACGATCATGATACTGATAGTTGATATTTTGGCCCTTGGCCTTTTCTGACTTCCGATGGGAAGCAATGGCCTTCTTCAGGTTCGATTTTACCTGGTAGAACCCGAATGTAGCGATCCAGGTAACCGCCGCGGTCACCTTGGCATAGTCGAAGAATGTAGCCCAGGCATTGTGGAGCCCCATGTACATGAGACCGTGTTCTTCGTAAGCGGTTTGATTCAAGCGAAAGTCCGGGGTCAAAACGTCTAGAACCGGATACTTGGTGCCGTTTGCCATGAATAGCGAGTTCGACATCAGGCCGTGCTTGTATGAGCCCAAATTCCCCCACTTGGCGGCCGGCAGGAGGACCCAACAGCTCACGACATACGCCAGGAACAGAATGACCTGTGTCCACCAGGGTGTGAGTAGAATCGATGAGCCATTCCAGTTGATATTCGACCAATCGAAGGTTAAATTGAGAAAGCCCATTCCCCCAAGGCCCGAGCCAATAAAGTTGGCTACGGGGTTGTGGGGAGCCACCCAGCAAAGAAACGCCAGGGAAGACGTGAAAGGAAACACGTACTCCGGGAGAAATTGCCATAAGGTCATTCCCACCAGAGACAGAAAGAAGATCTTGAGCTGACGCCGGGCAAGGGGCGATGAAACATCTTGCTTCCGGAATGTCTCGAAGAGGGTGGTCTGCATGAGGGCCTGTGGCCAGATGTACGTGGGATCATAGAGAAGTAGCTGGCGCGCGATGGCTGCAAATGCGTACCCAACCCAAACGATGGCGAACATAAAGAAGATTGCAACTGCCGGATTAAGCTTTTCCCCGTAGAAGAGCTCTGCAAGTGCAATGGGAGTATAGCCCAGGTTATACGTGGCACCAGATGCAGCGGTCAACGTAACCAACACATGTTCTTTGGCACTCCACGGTGCTGGGTTGAGGTTGAATGACCATTTCGTGAATGGCACACGGATCTCCCAGGCTGGAAACACGCGTGCAAAGAAGTTTCCGACGTAGTGGGTTGCGATCTGGACAAAAAAGATCGAATACGGCGCTTGAGTTGTACGGAAGTGGCTCATCTGAGACAGAAAAGCCCCGGGAACGATAAAAATGATCGACAGGAGGAAATATCGGAAGGTAATCGTGGGTAAGGTCGGGTCATCGGTGAGACTGACCAGCTGCCGGACTTCACGGGGTAGCGCTGCGATCTCTGGATCCTCTTCGGTCTCCTGCTCTATTGCATCTGTCTCGCTGAGCTTTTTCACGTGTTCCTCATCGCTGGACGATCGCTCGTCCACGGATGCCAACTTCTTGTCCACATTGGATATCCGATCGCTGTCGTTGTCCGTCACTGGTGAGGGAGTATCCAAGGGATCCTCCGTTGCCCTCGAGAACTTCCGAGAGACCGCGGACAGCACCATTGATGCTGGATGGCGTCGATCCTTGTTACTGGATTCGAGTGACCTTCAACACACGTTGAGGGCTTTCAGGCCACGGTTTTTACGGAGAGGACGAGCTGAACCACACCCATCGTGTCCACCAGCGAGCCACTTCAGTTATAGACAAAATCGATTCCTTTGCCCCCATCGACCAGGCCAAATGACGTGATCGAGTTTTCATTAAGCCATCGAAACCTCAACCGGATCCGGAAGCGGTGCTAAATGTAACGTTGATAATATGCGTCCCACTTTTACATGGAAACAGCAAGACAACAATGCTTGACTGTAGCCAAGTTGCGCACAAGGAAATACAGCGGGTCCATCTGGTAGGTTAATTCTCATACGCCGGACCTGCTTGGCAAATGGCGTTATCGGAGGAAGCGCATTCGTGATCGTCGAGACTTGTTCTTTATACCAACTGGGGCTGGATGAAGCCCTAAATCCTGGCCGCTGATTGGCTGCGTGGCCAGAAAAGCGGCCCGTGACCGACACGCTTAATTTAGTCTAGTGGCAACTTTGTCCCAATCCGGTCATCGCTCAACCCTAACTTATTTTCTTTTTTTTTCCGTCTCTCATAGAAGTGTGAAAACAAGGCGAGGGGAAAAAAAAAAAATAACAATATAGGAGAGCGTAACAATCCCTTTCACTTAACCTTCGGCATGCCGTCTCCGAGTACAATCTTATCCCATATCCCTGTCGATCCGCTATGTTCCGACCGTCAGGAATCAGGATCAGGACAAAGATCCACTGGAGTGATCATGTCAGTCATTGACTTCCATAGACTTGCAGATTGCGTGCTCGCTTTTCCTCCGTCGTACACCATCGGAGAACGGAGTAGTGTAGGTCATGTTTTCAGCTGCTGCTAGCTTAGTGATTGTCTCGGATCCTACCGTCCATCCCACAAATAATTGACTAGCTAAGCTCCGACACTAAGCCGTTGGAAAAGTGGCGACATCTTCTCCCAATCCAATGGTTCCTGAGCTAAGAAAAAAAAATTTCCCTGGTGATTTTCCCGTTAGATTGGTATATCTCTCAACCCAGTTATGGGCAGTAGTCATCTTAATAACCCGGAAGCGCCATTAATATGGTTAGTCAATGTATCGTGTTACCGGGAAGATGATGCCAATACCGCGGTCCTCGCAGGTAATGCTACCAAGATGTGTCAAAGCGCGTTGAGCGCCATATGGGAGTGGAGGGAGGTCATCTCAATGATTGCTTTGGAAGAATAGTCGTAGTACTATGGGCACATTACCCGCCAAGTTTCAATCCCCTGGCAAGGAAGTGATGCTGATGCGAGCTGTGGGTGATCACGGAGATAAATCAGAGTGTGGACGTAGCCTTTCGAGGTGTAGCTGCAATTGCAAATATACTATAAGGCTTACTGACTAGATAGGTTAGCGAGAAGCCCTCTGTGGCCGATCTAGAATTTACCATAGGGGCCTTTCATCGTCATCGATTCCCTCGTACGACATGTATTTATTACACGCCGACATCATCTCTTCTCTCTGATTGAACCGTGATGGCTGTGCACCATATAACACGACTTCCCTATGTGGTATTGCGAGATATGTTATCGCATCTCCGGATAGGGTCGAATGCATTTTCAAACCAAAGTATGCGTGACCTCACTTCGCGCAGCCGCATCGTAAGCAAGGGCTGTCTTCTTCGCCGGTCCTCTAGATTGCTACCATCGTGGTTTCACTACTCTTCTTATGAAACTCCAAGACACTCACTCCCATGGAAGTCGATGGGTAAGACGCAGGGTAACCTACGATAGGCGCCAATGGGTTCACTCTAAAGGATATTAGCATTGAGCTCTTTCTTCTCATTTAGTTCGTTCATGGAATTACACGACTTGTTGATAATACTAGATTCACTAAACTGACCAACACCACCATATATTGCCACTTCATTAGGGTCAACATTAGAATATGAACGAACCTGTGAATGGATAGCGAAAAGACACCACGGCATTAACTTCTCCAGCCTTACGAGCTCACTGCCCCCAATCGGTTTCACAAGTGAAGAAGCATATCTGCACCCGTCTAAACTATTTCGACTGATTGGGGGTCTACTTCTCTCCCGCCTCTGAAAGATGCTCCGGTCCTTCGTACAATTTAGGCAAGGGCTCGAGCTTTTGCCGCAGAACCCAGACACGAAAATGCCAGACCGTATTCCGAAGTTGGTACATCGCATGCTTCCGAGTCGGAACTGAGAACACCTGATCCAATTCCTCCAGGGTGAGAGCTATCATATGTCAGTAATTGGCCAGTGCCGCAGGTGTGACTAAGGATCACTTACATTTCGTCTCCGGGACGAACAGCAACACAAGAACCCATCCAACCAAACACCAGGCAGCGTACCAGCCAAAGGCCCCTTGCGGCTGAAAGGCGCGCAGGAGTGAGGGCCACGTGAATGACAGGATGAAGTTGAAACACCATGTCGTAGCGGTAGCCCAGGACATGCCCACTTCACGCACATGCAGTGGGAAGGCTTCAGCGGAGTATGTGAAGGGCACAGGTCCTTCACCAGGCGAGTAGAATACTTCGAACAGGTACATACCCGTTGTCACCATGGCCACCCGTTTCTTGCTGTATTTGATTCCTTCCTCAATCCAGAATGAAAAGCCGGCCCAGAACAGGCAAATGGCAAGGAAAGGGAAGGTAAAGAGCAGGAGGTTTCGTCGTCCCCATGTGTCGATCGTGAAGAATGCTGGCAGCGCAAAGACCCAGTTCAGGATGCCTGTTCCCATCGATGCTAACAGCGCCTCCTGAATGGAATAACCTGATTCGGTGAAGATCGTGGTGGAATAATAGGCTATCACGTTCACACCACAAAACTAAGTAGATAAAGCCTCAATTAGTCTCTGATTCCATGCGCAGAGCATCAGAGATGAGTTCTGGGGACGAGGGTTAAACGCCCGGAGCGCAGGAGGTAAGAACGCTTCCTGGCCAATCAACGTGTGACGCATGCTGACATAATCCATCCCGAGTGTCCACTAAGAGAATTGGCCTGCAGTTCATGACTTACCTGCTGCAAAAACATGACAATCCAGGTGGCAAGTGTTGCGCGTGCATTGCGGGGGATTGTGAAGAGCTCCAGAAACATAGTGAAGAAGTTCTTTCCCTTGTTCACCTCCCTTTCGAGCTGGACACCGACGTATGCATAGTACAAGTCGCGTGCTGCTTGAATATCTGAAGGGCGAAGGATGCGGAAAGCCTCGTAGGCCTTGTTGATCTTGTTGTGCTCAATCAACCAGCGAGGGGACTCGGGGCATAAGTAGACCTGCGCACAGACGATCAATGGCAACACCACCGTTGAGCCCAGCATCAGACGCCACGATAGGTTGTCTGGCAAGCCCATGAACGCAACGCCCATGATGTTCCCCAGCATGATACCAAAGGCTGTCCACATCTGCCACATCATGACCAGCGCTCCTCGAATCGGAGCGGGCGAACACTCAGCGGCGTAGACAGGGACCGTCGACGATTTGGAACCGATGCCGAGACCAAGAACGAAGCGAGCGATAAATAGGTTGACCCAGGAGTTGCATACACCCTCCCAGACTGAGGCGACGGCGGCAATGAAGCAAGACACCCAGATAGTACCACGCCGTGCCAGGTACCTATTCATCGGCTCCGTGAGCCAACAGCCGATTACCGCACAGGCCAGATACGGGGCGCCAACGACGAGGCCAGTGATATATTCGCTCTTAATATTAAGTTCCTTGGCACAGTATCAGTACTGCAGTCCTCGTAGTCGAATATGACTAACTCACCTTCAGATAAATGGCTTGTGCACCATTGTTGACAGTTTCGTCCATACCTTGAACCGCGGCGGCCAACGAGCACATAGCTAGAACCCAATAAGCACAGTTCTTGATATCAAAAAAAATGAAAGGATATGCCGCTCTCAGCGGCTGGCTTCATTACGTACACGCCATGAAGTAGAGTTGCCAAGGTTGCGACCATTTATGAGTGTGTTCGCGCTGAATGGCCGCCCTCTCATCCTCGGTCAGCTCTGGCATATTGTGGGCATCCTGAGGATTCTGCGAAATCAGGGCTCCTTTACGGAAAAGCTCCTTGTGGGTCTCCAAACCATACTGGGCACAGAATCTGTCCACATCCTCCATCAGCTGCTGGCGGGGAATGCCTTCCAAAGGGTTCTTGAAGACGGCACTGAGCTTATTGGCGGGTCGGCCCTCGATGTCGTAAATACTCGAGCGCCTTGGCTTCTCTGAATGTTCGGCTGTAGGAGAAACTTCTTCCATGCCATCTGTCTTCTTCTGGTGGCCGGCATCCGGCCCGAGTTCGTCCTTCATCATGAGGCTCTATGGAACTTGGCAAAAGGAATTGAATAAAAGTTTGAATAGCGGATCTATCAGGAGAGTGCGGGTTTTCAAATGAGTAGCAGGTATCCGAACTACAGAAACACAGTAGTCCTAATTTTCTGGAGAGGCTTCCAGGCAGTCAGCATAGCTTGGCTGAAATAGCTATGATACCTCACAAGAACAAGGTGTCCACCGTGAGATGCGGGGATGCGTGTCCGTCTTTATAGGACATATTGGGTAACAGCCTCAGCGAATGTCTTCACGCGGCCAATCATATCATGGCCAATCAGACTGCCTCTAAATTCTCTCAGTAGTCAGACGCGGCCCATGCCGCTACCAGTTAATGGAGAGTAGGTGCACGGGGGATTCAGTCTACGAACCATGTCTTCCAATGGTGTCAGAATACGAAGCTCAGGCTCCATCCACCACCATAGCCATGCACTTATAAGCGTTGCAAGCCAACAGCGGGAATGATTGTTTTCTGATACCATACCCTCGACGCTATGACTTTCCGGTGTGAGTCAGACAGTAATCAACTACGCATGGTGTTGGGCTGGCCTCAGCATCGCCGAATCAAAACGAGACCAGACCGTAGCATATGTATACTACGGTAAAAGTGCTGGTCGTCATAATACAATCACGACTCATGGCAAAAGTTGCACGGTCACTGTCTCGACGTATCTAAACGCCTTTTTTCAGTGGAGATTGCCCCAATCAAACGAGTTACCCCACGCGAGCGATTTCCCCAACGCGGAACCCCGTGGGGGAATCGCAGTGAGAGAAAGAGAAGTGGATGGACATGCATGGTGGGGCACGAAGGAGTGCAATACACAACGAGTCAGACCATGGAAAGGTCCCAAATGTTGAAATTAACAGTCCAACTGACATTGGCCGTTTCGATCTTCAAGACTAGTCATGAACTAAGCAACACGAAGCCTTTGGGGGCCTGAGGCCAAGGATGATCTGCGGGGTGGCGTCCAATCACGTGTGGGCGGAGCCCTATCTCTTGCGTCATCGCATTTGGAATTTGGCAACTTCATGATGGATTGGCTCCCGTGGGCTTCCATGGGGCAAGCCTGGTTAGAGGGCTGTGACGTTCATATGATTGCTGCGGCGCCATGGGTCTGTTCGCCCCAATCACCTAGGATTGTGGATATTGCCGGGTGGGGCAGAATTCCAGTTGATATTAGCCCCAGTTCGCTACTACTAGTAGCATCGTACCTCCATACCAGTCTCTCTCACGCGCGGCGAGGGCTCCACCATCCAAGCCAGGTTAACTTACGCGCTGTGCGGAGATTTATCCATCCATTATGCTTATGTACCATGGAAGAAAAGCACATGAAACCTGGGGGGGAGACCAATCACTCTCAAGTCGGTCGCCTCCTTAGGCCCAGCAAGAGAGGCATAAGTACGGAGTAGAATATATATAATTTGGTGCAAACCTGTCCAATTGACCAACATATAAAAGGAGAAACACGGAATACAACGTTCCAAGCCCTTTCGCAGTCGTCAATCCATACATCACTACTGGTGGCCCTTATTTAGCTCAATAGCGCCTCTCGAAAAGAGTCTTCTGGCCCCAGGGGGGGGAATGTCGTATCATGGAAGGAATAGGAGCAGCTGGCGCTGAAATACACTTGGTATCTTTTATAGCTAGTCGAGGTACAACAGCCCACGTCACAGTTTTACAGGTGTATGAAAGAGTCTTGGAGTACTCCTGCACTCAACTACGCACCCACAAACCTAGCTAAATAACATGCTGAGGGGTGTCGCAAGGAAAGAGAGCTTTGCTCACTAAATCCTTTCATTATCGTCATACATAGTGGGCAAACTCTTCACCCGTCACATAGATAAATCATTCTGTGGACAGTAACGTTACTTTATTTGTGTACGATATCAGCAGGACGACGGTGCAAGCCGTCGTGCCTTGTTTTGCATACTGAAAGAGAGCTCCAGAAAAAAGAAAAAGAGGAACGTCAGGAAGCTAACAATCTATTAGCCATAGTCCCTCGTAGCAACGATCCGCTACATCTACTTAGTTGGCATTACCTTGGGGCCTAGAATTTGTAGTGCTACCCTTGTTCAGGTACACACTAAAGGTAGCCGGGCAGAGCTTTTAAAGCAATGTGTCGTGGAGAAATTATCACTCGAGAAAGTATTAGCCTTTCCCTGTTATTATTCCAGGTCAACACCAGCTCCAGGAGCCAAGTCAGAGGAGGTAGGCGGGAGGCATAAGCTCACAATCGAGTTTCTGACAAGGACTTGAAATTCGAGAGTCGCAATTGCTAGGCAATAGGAACGGAAATGCGAATGTTCGAGAATGGTAGGCAATATAACGCTCAGTGCCTCTACATGTTTTAAGTTAGTAAGTTACGTAACCGATAAGCCTGCCAACTAATATGAGACGGCAACAGAGGTTCAAGGATCGAAAGGCGAATATGCCTTTATGTCTGTGTAGTTGGGATTCGTCGATATTCAAAAATGCTATTCATAGAGATAACAGGATAGAAACCGAAGACGGGGAAAGAGATAAAGGGACAGTAGCTTCGTGGGTGAATGGAGTAGAAGCAGGGTACGAATAATAGTACGAACATATCATAAGGAACCGCAAGAATACCGGACACCAGTTGTATAAGATCTCTAACATCCACCCAAACGTCAAATTCAGCGTTCAAGTGGCCTTCATGGTGGATTCGAGTTGCGTCTGTAGGAAGTGACATTTGAAGACATGGTACATTGTATACCACAATCTTCAACATATGTCTCAATGCACATGAGCCCACAAGCAGCTAGTATCTCCTGGTTCTCATCCTGAGAGTAATACCGGAGAAATTGGAATCTAGCCATGGTACACAGGCAAATTATTGTGTATTAGAGCAAAACATAGATGAACACTACAGCCTGTGATCCAAAGGGAAACCAATATGCGTAAGGCAGAGTATTGATAACCGACAAGTAGATGTTTGCACAGGACTAACGGATATCTCTAGTTCTATGCGCTGATACATCTGAATCGTGTGTTGGACATACCAACCGTCACATCAGAACTGACATGGACGTCTGTATTCGTTCAAGCTAATTTCTGCCTATCTACGTAATGTTCATTCATTCCACAAACCAAGGTCAATCGAACTGCCTGTCTTCAGGTAACAGTGGTTCAGAATTGACGGGCTTGCTCATAGTTAACTGTGGATCCCAACTATTTGCCAGAACAGACACGGAAGGTCGGCTCCGTAACTGACTTCAAATTTTATTAAATTGACTAAAGTCAATTTTGACAATCATAGACGTCAAATTATTTCTCTTCTTTCAGGGCTCCTGAGGCAATCATTAGTCATGTGCCAAGGAAAGATGGGCCAATTCTGGGGGGTGCTGAATCGTTATCATCTCTGTTTCCGCGAAGCCGGACGGCCCAATTCATCAGTTGGGTAGGATTCGTTGCTATGACCAGTGGGTAGCACTCTTATGAGGTCAATCCAAGGCTAGTTACAGAAAACGATTCCACAATAAAGGGTTCATCTACCGACTGGTAAACGTGACGATCATCGACCTTGGAGCAATAGGAATACTACACCAAACAAGTTGACCGGGACACAGATGAAGATCATTCCCTGCACCTGAGGAATTGATTAGCGAGAACCCTATTCTGTGTTACTCCTTCCTATAAAGTCCCCTAGCAGACCTTGGATCACTGCTGGCCTCATGGCGTGACACAGACTGCACATTCGAGGTATCTGTGGCGGAGTACTAGTAATAATTATGTCGAGCTTAGGGTAGTATACAGAGCTTTCAGTAAGATAATATCTAATACTAATCATCCGTAATGTCTCTTTTGTTTCAACACGCTATGCAGAACAACTCTCTAGTTGTACTCCTATAGTCATACGAATAGTATCTCGCATAAAGGGTCCTTTTACTCAACCACATCGATCTCGGCTATGATGCCGCCACAGATTTGTCCAGGGCTTTTAGTGTCGGCAAATCGACAACATTGGCAGAGATTTCGAAGCCCAAGTAGTTCGCTCATTACTTGCATTCGACTTCTAGAGGACCACAATCAGATAATGCTAATGACCCGCATTCTAACACCAAATAGACCCGCCTGGCCCGGACTGTTTCTAGGCTTCGACACCAATGGGCCCACTAATAGCTACGGCCGTTCTTTCCTACCAATAAAGGCCCGAAATGGCCTGGACATCCAGCATAAACCGTGTCGGAGGAACTAAATCAGCCGTGCGGTACCGTTGCTGAGAAGCAAGATGTCATTCAAGACACACTCCAAGGAGAAAGTCTGTTTCGGGGGGAACTTCCATATCTGTGGATAAAGATATCCCCTCATACTTCATGCATGTCACTTGTTCACTAGAAGTTTTGTCGTACTTGTGAGAACCTCATCTCATGTGCTGGTCCCATACTAACTTGTAGAACCTTGGGGGAAACCTGGGATTATTTCGGCTTCTAAAAAACGTAACAGCCAAGAACCTGGAGTATTTTCGAACGTACTAGAACTATCATTCGAAGACCGTCACTGATCCAAGGGTTCTGTCCTAGTGTCGGACACAGATGCAGGAAGAGGATTAACCGATGGCTATTTATAGTGGAGTTTGTCTCGGTAAGTCAAATATGTACAGCACCGAGGTCTTCTGGACTAGCTGAGGATCCTGTAAGAACTAAGAGATTAGGTTCTCCGTTTTTAGGTCTGGGTATCCATCGATGCGTTCGAATACCAGGCTACTGATAGGACTAAATGATAGATCTGGGCTTGGCAATTCCCCTAGGGCTAACTAATGCAGGCAGTCCTCGGTATGTGCTCTGAACCATACATTGGTTCGGCTGCCGAAGGATACATTATACGAACCTCGAGAACTAGTTTGCTCGATCAGCAATTAGATCATGGTACCCTTGAACTCTTCGGAGTGTAGGCTTTTCCATAACTCATAATTCGGCAGGGAGGAAGGGATCGGTATCAGAGGCGTTAGCCCCTTTTTTTGCAGCTAATCAAGGAGCTTTAGGTATGAAACCATAGATTAACTTTGTTCATTGGCCGATAAACATTCCAGAAAATGCCCCTCCCCTAATAATATACACATAGCCTCAGGTAGCTGAGTACAGGAATGAGGAAATACTTGATCTGAAAGATTGATTTACTGTGCACCGACTGAGAGCGCAGTCGGGGACTACGTTGCCAATCGGCTTTCTTCAGATTGAACGTTGTGTACGGTAGTCGGAATTAGAAATCCACTCGAAGGGTTGTCGAGCTGTTGCGATACGTGAAGCTATCTGACTTGGCCACAAAAGAAGACCCCCTTCAGCCGGAGAATTCCTATTGAAAGTTATGAACGTAAATGTACTTGCACCGCAAAGATTGGTTGATCTTTTACCTAAGCCCCTGGTGAAATCCAATGAGTCTGGTTTGACTGCAATGTGAGAAGCAAGGGGTTGATAGAATAGACACAACAAACACAGCGCGGTTGGAATGCCAGACCACGCAGCAAGCGAAGAAGTGCAGGGGACCTGATGTTTAAAATAAACGAACTTGTACCCTCATCAATTGGCAATAGCTTCATGGCAGGTGCATAATACTTTTAGCCATCTCCAGATCCAAGAGCACACACAACCCAGGCTTCTTAGGATGAGAACTTTATTTCTTCTCGCAGCCATTGGCTTCCTATACCGGCTACCATGTTCGGCTGCACAGACCTTGAACATCGTCGCGCATCAGGATGATGATCTACTATTCCTCAGCCCCGACCTTCTGCATGAAATTCAAGGTGGCCGCAGAGTTCGCACAGTTTTCCTGACTGCAGGCGACGCAGGGGAAGTTTCTAATGGCTACTGGGAGCAACGGCAGGCGGGCTCCCAGGCCGCATACGCGCAGATGGCCGATGTAAGTGATATCTGGACGCAATCGGACGCTGGTATCGACGGGAAGAACATCCCCACCTTCACACTCGATGGGAATCCAGACGTATCACTGGTCTTCCTCCAATTGCCCGACGGTAATGGCCTCGGAGATGGATTTCCGAGTACCGGAAGTGCCAGCCTCCAGAAACTCTGGCAGTCGGAAATCAGTAGCATCCAAACGGTGAACGGATCGACCAGCTACACAAGTGACGAGCTTCTTGATACACTCGCTACTTTGATGAGTGATTTCAATCCTGATCGGATCAATACTCAGGACTACGCCCATGCTTATGGTGATGGTGACCATAGTGACCACCACACCACGGCTTATTATGTGCAAAAGGCAGCCGAACGATACTCTACCACCCATACTTTGACGGGGTACACTGGGTATTCGATCGCATCGATGGCCCAGAACGTGTTTGGGGATGATCTCAATGCTAAGCAATCTGCTTTCTTCACATATGCTGCTTACGATTCGAAAGTTTGCCATGACTTAGCCAGTTGTCCTGATGGCAATGAGGCACAATGGTTGCAGCGCCAGTATGCTGTCACTGGATAATCGGCGGACGGTCGGATTGGGAGAGAAGGTCGCGCTTGATGGTACGCAAAGTAGAGACCCCAACGGTGCCTCCCTTACTTATCAGTGGACACAGATTAGAGGAGCCGATGTCATCCTCTCCAATGCCACAGCAGCGCGCCCGTCATTCACCAGTCCTAAGTCGTCGGAAACACTGGGGGTCAGCTTGGTAGTTGGGAATGGAAATGCAAGGAGTACGCCGGAAAAAGTGACCGTTGTTGCAACTAATCTGGAAAATGTCGCCCACAACGCAACGGCGACCGCATCTTCGCAGAATGCTGACAGTGGCCAGATAGCGGAAACGGCCTTTGACGGAATAATCGATGGTTATCCAGGGAGAGCAACCACAGAATGGGCAACGGTGGGTGGAAAAGCTGGGAGCACTTTGAGGCTTACATGGGCCCAACCGCAGTCGATCTCTGAAGTCTATCTATACGACCGTCCAAACGTCGATGACCAAGTTACTGGCGGCATTCTTCAATTTGATAATGGAAGTAACATTACCGTTCACGTACTAGACAATTATGGGAAACCCAACCGGATTCAATTTGAGGTGAAAACCAGGCGAAGTCTCTTATTCATAGTAACGTCCGTTAGCCCGTCTATTCGTAATGTTGGCCTGGCAGAGATGGAGGTGTACGGGGCTTTATCCGGTTGATCAATTCGTGCGAGTTGGAGTGTATGTTTGTCATTTGAATAGGTACACCTTTGTACATACCATCGCGCTTTCAGCAATATAGATTTCCAAGAGACACTGGCCTCCATGCTCATGGCGAGCACCGATCGGCGAGTGGATTCCCGAAGATTATCACCAAGCAGGGGTCAGGATCCCCGGGTTGAGGTACAGATATCGTGTGTTAGTTGAGAGATTTGAAAATCATAACTCTGTTGCTCCAAACAACAAAGATGACGTGCATTTGATAGCAATGTAGTCACATAGAGGAGAGACGGACACTGAGGCAGATTCGACGTAGAGCAAATCAGTGGAGTGCACACATAACCCAAGGCCGTCAAGAAAGAGCTCTTGACCCGTGCGGGTCTCATAAGACAATGGTTAGTTACCTATACCATATTAAGGAAAATGATTTTTGAGTAACTATGGTAACTCCTTGGTTAACTTTTTGCCTCGGCCTCCTCGAGGCTGTGGGTTCGAAATCGGCCCGGAACGCCATATCATTTTTTTCCTTCTCAGTTGACCTCGTCTCTTTCCGGTCTTTTTAAATCAGTATATAACTCAGTTTGTACTTCTAGTGTTTCTAATGATTTTTGTGATGTTTTAAAGATGGTGGTTCTTCCGTTACTGGTTTTACGCGTGTGTGGCTGAATACTTGGGGTATATATATATATATTTGTATCTGCAGAGGTTCTACGGTAGACTTGATTGTGAAGTCTGGCGCTGTTGGTCCGAAAAACACCCTTACATCCCTCAAAATCGAAAGAGCAGAAGATACCTACTCATGATACAAATACAAGGTATCCATGTGCAAGGAGCTGGATAGTAATGACGAGAAATGCAAAAGCGAGCACTGCCAATATCCCGAAGTCGTGCTCGATCACCCTCCGTTGAGGGCGGCATGGATGTCTACAACATACACTCCAATCTCTCTTTGGCGATCCCGAAGTCATAAAATAGTATACATAGAGTCCTAGACTCTTGTCATCGTCCTGGTCTGTGGAGGTACATACAAGGGTATCGTGCACAGCAGCCGGATATACATATACCCTCGATATCGTCATCTCGCTCGGGGTTGGCACCACCCCGTCGGATTAGAAATCCACTCTTCCCCACCCCCCACTACGGTGTATATCAATACCCTCCGTCTCCTCCATCTTTCCCATCCTCTCCCTCCCCAGCGACCGCGTGAGAATAGCCAAGGAACAACCTCAGAATGACCACTCCAAAGATTACGCTGTATACCAACCACCGGTGTCCCTGGGCCCACCGTGCTCATATTGCCCTTAAAGAATTGGGACTGGACTACGAGGAAGTCATCATTGACCTGACCAAGCCACGAGAGCCATGGTATCTGGACATCAACCCGGTATGTGTACTGCTACAATGCCTACGCCCGGCGAACATCCCCAGAATGCGCATACTGACATACAAACCCACCTGCAGCGCGGCCTTGTCCCCTCGATCACCTACGGTGAGCACATTATCACGGAGTCCGCCGTTGTTGCCCAGTTCCTGGCCGACGCCCATCCGTCGCACCTCCTCCCTCCGTCTAACAGCGAGAATGGTGCCCTTCAACGCGCTCGTATCGCCTTCTTCGTCGACACCTTCTTCAGCAAGGTCCAACCCCACTTCCAGACATCCTTGCGGGCCTCCACCACAGAGGAGCGAGACGCTGCCGCTGAGGCGCTCGTCGCTGCGATCAAATCGGAACTGGAGCATCAGTTGCCGGAGGGTTCGGACGGCAAAGGTCCATTCTTTGGCGGTAGCGAGAAACTGACGTTGGCCGAGGTGCTGACCGGTTCATTCCTGCTGCGCATTCTCTCCTTCCACAGACACGGTTTGCTGAGTGAGAAGCTCCCTAGCTTGCTGGAGGACACGCCGCGGTTCAAGCGGTGGGCGGAAGCAACGGTGCAGCAGGACAGTGTAAACTATATCTGGGATGAGAAGGTGTCGGCTGATGCGATCAAGGCTAAGCTGGCGGCGCTTGCGAAGAAGTGAACATGGAGGGTGTATATGAATTATTTCTCATGAATGATTGAATGAATGAATCAATGGACGAATGCAACAACGAAGTCCCGTGACCATCGGCCTCACTCTCTTCCGGTTCCGGAAAGTAGGAATGTAAACCATGCCAACAGTGCAAAATAATGCAAAACACTGGCATGTCTGCCTTGGGCAACCAACCCCAGACACAATAACAAACCTGACTCCACAAAGCCCTGGAGTCCCCAGATCCTTGTCCCCTGAGATCTCACGCCAGAGCGTAGCGTTTCTGACCTCGGAATTCATGGTAGGTTAGTGGACGTCGTGATACCCTGATGCACAGTCAAGAATCCGGGTTGGCTGGGTGGCGAAGGCGTAAGTGATGAGAAGTTCGACACAGCTCATACCCATAATGAAAGGGATGTACTGTACTTCCAGCTCACACCGAAACGGAGTAGTGTCGCCACTGGAGATCGGCTCTTTGGATAGCTCGCAGAGATGTGATTCATGCTAAGTATTCGGGTCAACATGAAAGACCAGAGTTAGCTATCCAATCCACGTGTCAGGCGGGAGATCATGAACAACTACAACAACAGTGTCTCAGTAGTTCTAGACTGTTAGGTATCTTGATATTTCACCTGTAAAATACACTGCTCGCAAGCGCTTTAGTAACAACATGAACATCTCCCAACAAGGTGTCACTTGCTTACGGGACTTGCGCATACACAGCTTCTCATATGTAAACCGGGTGGGGAGTCTGGGGACTGCAGTGGCAAGATGCGGCGTTGGGTAAAGAGACACAGAACATAGCCTTGCACGCAATCAATGTCCGCAGACGCATCCCGCCGATTTGTGGACGAATCCACGCAATCAAGTCAGTCACAGCGTAGGATTGTCAGCATTAGTGCTTACTCTGCCAAGCCCGGTATTGCCAATGCGTCTGGGGTTTGAGTCCTCTTGCTCGGCTGGCCATTGCTCCTGTACTTGAAGGACCGTATAAAGAAATCCTTCCCAGGCAACCGACTCTTGCGTTGTGTATCTCCATTTCAAAGCTTCGACACCATGAGGATTATCGCAGTCGCAGGGGGGACCGGCAGTGTCGGCCAGACCATCGTGGAAGCCCTTCTGGCGCATGGCAAGCACACGGTTCTCATCCTTACGCGCAAGGTGGGTAGGAATGCCATGGATTACGGTCGCCAGGTTATGTTTGCAAGAGTCTGATACGCTCAGCACAACGGCAGCCGCACGACCCAGTCAACGAGCTCACCTACTTAGCGGTCGACTACAGTAACGTTGGCGCTACAGCAAAGGCTCTTGAGACCGCAGATGTCGACACTGTCATCTGTGCGTTCGGCATGGAATCCGATGCCATCAGTGAGGCCCAGGTCAACCTGATCCGTGCTGCAGACATGTCGGGGTCGACGAAGCGCTTTGTAGTGAGTGGGTACGATATGTTGTTTAAGGAGGAGTATGTTGATTGTCATTCTCTTGGATGAGAATTGAAGGCAGCTGACAGCAACTCTAGGCACATCCCCATGGTACCTACCGCAAAGTGGGCTTTAGCGGCGACTGACGCGGTGGAGGAATCGAGTCTGGAATATACACGGGTGGTCAACGGGCTATTCCTGGACTATTATGGTCTTCCGCACTGGAGAAGCCATCTCAAGCCATGGGTTAACGCTGTCAACGTGGCAGGGAAATGGGCTGTTCTTCCGGGTGATGGGACTTCCAAGATCAATTTCATCACTTCCCAAGACATGGCACGGTTCGTCGCAAGACTCATGGACTTATCAGAGTGGTCGCCTGTGAGTTTCATCGCCGGTCAGACTGCATCCTTCAAGGATATTCTTCAATTGGCTGAAGAAGCGCGAGGTACGACATTAAGGAAACGCGAGAGGGAAATCCTTAACTTACCTTTGTAACAGGTGAACACTTTTTCGTTAAGAACGAGAGCCTCGAAGACCTTCGAAACGGCCGGATATCTTTCCCTGAATTCGAGGAGACTGGGCTCGAAAGGACTGGACGGTCCACGGAGTACATCTTCGCATTATTCCACTATATATCTGGCACCGGGGGGTATACTATTTCCAGCGATGATACTTTGGACGCTCAATTTCCCGATATCAAGATTACGACAGCGGCGGAAGTCATCGAATCTTCTTGGCGAAACCGGTGATGAGCTTAGGCTTTTAGTTGCTTCGGACGACAGGCGCTGCACCATTTCTTTCGCCCTTATGACTTGTTTGTGACCCCAGGGAAGTATCTTTCGCTATGTTTATCGACTGAAATCTTGAATGTGGTTATTCAAGCTTAGGAAATCTATCAATGCGTTTGCTACGTTGTGATGAGTTACTCGTAGTCCCTCGCCACGGTTTCCATCTCCACAAGCGACAATTAAGTAGCGAAAATATACGGGAATAAGAATGTTGTACTTTGATTCCCATCGCAGCTGAATCAAAGCCGAAGTCAGGTGTCCTGAGCTCAAAAGTGGATGTGGGCTACTCATAGACAGTCTACATTGGCACTCCAGGTAGACCTTTCTGATCCATACAATGTCCTCATGGTTTAGGTTCACCCTCAGCTGTGTATTCTGCATTGGTTTGTCGATGGTCTAACTTTGACAAGCGAGGCTAGACCGATCATCTCTAAGATTATTTTTCATTGAGTGTATACTGGTTCTAATGTATCGATCAAGGAGGAACGGAAGGGAGCACCGATGGACCAACAATGAGGTAGAATACCAACTCTGCCTGTATCGATCTTGTCGTACGATGCTAAAAGCAGATGCTTGGCTCCATGTCAAGCATCTAAATAAAGTGAAAGTTCTTGTTTTCCTCAGTAGATTCCCAGACTGGGACGCAGAATAGATATTCGGGTCTGGCTGAGTTTCTATCACGCCCCCAAGCCCCACAACCACCGTCTACCATTCGGCCCGAATCTTCAGCTGCATTGCGTGTGTCATTGCGAGTTGTAGCTCTTTTCAAAAAGCCCTTGTTTCTAATATTGTTCATTGCAGGGCCTCTGGACCCGAAAATCCGATTGTCCTGTCGGTCTTCACCCAGGTTGCGCAAATCCGATTCGCGAAGGCAAGCAAAGTCGTCCGGCCAAATACTATCAACGCTGACAAGTATTCCATAGGTGACAATTTTGGTGTACTACCTTGTGGATATACCAGATCTCATGACCCTAGGTGTGTTCAACGGCCGAGTGATATTGATTGACAACGCAGGAAACACCACGCTGGGCGCTCGCGACACTCCGAACTCTCTCATCCCCAACGCAACGAGAATGAGGTCTCCTACTACGACCAGTGGAATTTCTCCGAATCCGACCGAGTCCAACAATTTGAGCGAGGACCCCGATAATGCCCCACTGATAGATATTTAACCATTGCAACGCACTTGCGTTTTTCGGGTTATGTGATTGAGATTCCTTCATATATCAGACTATCCGAATCGCTAGCGATGCCCTCCGAACCCATCATCCCCCCCGATTCACCGTTTACTTTGCATAACATTCCATTTGGAGTAATCTCAACTACCTCTGACCCTAAACCACGCTGTGCCACGGCTCTTGGACATCATGCGATTGACCTATCCTTGTTGTGGAAGGATAAGGATGATCTCGAGCCCAACCAAAGCCTTTACGATATTTTCAGTCAAGTCAGTGGTCCCATATGTCAATAGATCGGCTAGGCTCATCCATATCTACAGCCCTCGCTCAATGCATTTGCTGCTCTAAGCTCAAAAACGAGGTCCCAAGTGAGAGACATTCTCATCCACGATTTATCAACTGGACGTGTAGCAGAAAAATGTTTTATTCCACTCGACCAAGCTCATATGCACCTTCCGATGAAGATTTGGGGCTACTCGGACTTCTTTTGCTCGCTGGAACACGCGCAGAATGTATGGCCACGGATTTGATCCAGTCAATACGACTGATTACTGACAGAGCTAGTGTGCTCCTTTGACCGGTGGCGAGGTCGCGCGGAACTTCTTTTATGCTCCCTCCGTCTACAATGGAAGAGCATCAAGCGTCATACCATCCCCCACTCCTGTCCGACGACCGAAAGGTATTAGATGGGACCATGACGGTGGTCAGCCGGTCTTTGGTCCAGCGGTCAAGATGGACTTTGAGCTGGAGATGGGATACTTTGTTTCGAAGCCCATTCCTATGGGAGAGACTATCAAAGCGATCGATGCACCGGAGCATATCTTCGGATTTGTTCTTTTGAATGATTGGTCCAGTCGAGATATTCAGGCGTTTGAAATGACTCCATTAGGTCCTTTCCACTCCAAAGGTAAGATAGGCTAACCACATACGTGAGTATCTCGCGTTTATGATGTACAGCAAAGCTAACAGATTGAACCTTCTCAGGATTTGGAACCAGTATATCCCCTTGGATTATCACACTGGATGCACTCAAACCCTTTGCTTGTGAGCCTGAACATGTCCATTCTGCTACTGAATTCGACCATCAGCGTTATGTAGAACGCGCAACTGCCACATTTGATATACGATTAAATGCGTCGCTCATTAGTAAGCTAATCATTCGTTTTCTGTTACCGTTTATTGATGATTGTCGCTAGGAAATGGGGAAAGGTATAACACTACAGAGAGCAACCTACGCTATCTTTACTGGACCCCATATCAGCAGCTCGCGCACCATGCATCCGCAGGTTGTGGTATCGAAACAGGTGACTTGATGGGTACAGGAACAATATCTGGCCAGGTGTGTATATAAAGCGTCTGTGGAGTCTATCATGTTTCAGATCTGACGAAGGCCTGCTCCATAGCACGAAGGCGAACTGGGATGCCTTTTCGAGGCAACTAAGGGTGGCAGTCGCCCACTTGAATTTCCTAACGGCACCACAGTTAGGTATTTGGAAGACGGAGATGAGATAGTTCTGGACGCCTGGTGTGATAATGGTACAAGGCGTATCGGCTTTGGTGAATGTCGGGGAAAATTATTGCCATCTTTGTAAAACTGATAGTCAGCCGTGAAGTCACAATTGGAGATGGTACCCTGTCAACAAAGAATGTTTGTCTCGGTATACTAGCTATATTCATCTGGTCGGACCTGAAATACATCGGATAATCGGATTTGTCTCTTCGGTCCGAGGCAAAGCCATCTTTTGGATGGCATAAACTCACCGCTCTGGATCCGGAACTATCTAGGTAGGCGGTAGGCACCCGCCTTCTCATACTACGAGCCGTTGCGGTCAACCCAGACGAAGTACAAACTCGAATCTATGGATACTCCGCAAAGAGAAGAGCATTGCCAGGTTTCCATAAATGAATCGCACCAATCGAGTGATGCTGTACAACGCTCTGTTGTCGCGTGTCAGAGATGTCGTAACCAAAAAGTGACGCAATCTACTCTGGCTCTGCTACCCATGCTAAATAGTCCAGCAGCTTAAATGCAGTCGTGAACGCCCCTTGTGCAGTCGCTGCCGGAGGCTCCAGGCTATCTGTGTGTACCCACCTCCTGCGAAACGCCGGGGTCGGAAGCCGCAGCGGAACTGCCGGGAAACAAGCACAGCAGTTGACCAAAGTTGCCTGGACCTTCCGCAGCCACAAACGGACATCGTCAACCTCACTGGTGAATCCACCAGGTGTGCCCCAGCTCTAAACCTGTCAGACCGCATTGTTCACCGGACAGTACTTCCTGACGGTGCGGTGCTCTCCCCAGACGAGGGCTTACGAGAGGGCGAGAGAGCCGCCAGTTCCAGTAGAGCAGCCCCAGCATTTCCCGAAAGGCACACCGGGACTCGGACTCCCTATATTGCGAACGGACGTGAGTTGCTTCATCCAACACCTCGATCCAATGAAGCCAGAGGGCGAACGAGGTCAACTCGTCATGGTATATCTCCTTACTCAGATGACCCACCCTTGCCGCCTCGCGCCCTTGGCCTGGGTTTACTTGAGATATACTTTTCACGGATCTATAATGCCTCTTTATTGTTTCAGAAACATGTAGTCTTCCACGAATATCTTAAAGGCGATCTTCCTACTATTCTTGTGAAGGCCATGTTTGCGTTAGCTACGCTGTATGTCGTTCCATAAATTCAAAGTTCTTCGCCAATGAATGATTACAGTTTCCTTGATCCCGACCGTCAGCACGAAAATACGACGTCCTTGGAGGCTTCTGAGTTGGACGTGCTACAATGTTATGGCTCTTGTGGTCTTGCATGGGCCAAGTCTGCTGTGCGGGAAGCCACGTCATCCGCGATCGAACAGCCTTCCCTGGTGACCACCCAGGCACTTGAATGTCTGCAGCTGTATTGGTTTGGCATTGGCAATTTTCAGTCTTGCAGTCTGTGTCTTTGTAAGCCCCTTTCCATCGAACGGGGTATTTTGTTCCAGTCTTGCTGATTGCAAACCTTCATTGTGGGGCTTATAGCTCTCGCCTATCGTTCATGCCACCTCCTTGGATACAATCGAGGGTTAAATGATGACTGCAATGATTTGGATTTATCGTTAGAATCCGAGCTCAATCGTCGGTGCTTTTGGGCTTGCTGGATCTCCACCTGCGTCAGCATGGAGCCGGAATCTTGCATAAGAGCCGCCTGGAAAGAAGTGGCCATGGTCCCACTTCCGGCGTACATTCAAGATTGCGGATCACGCTATGACATTATTCTGAGGGAAAAGATGAATCAGGATTGGGAATCGAGGCCACTTGAACTTAACATGAGGCACCATTTTACACCTGCAGCGGCATATCTGGTGAAAATAATGGGAGTCTGGTATGAAAATCTTGTGTGCAATCTACACTTAGCGCTCCTTCTGATGTTTTGGATATATTAGGGCAAAGGTTCAACTTCTGGTTAACGATTGGAATGCTTCTTCTCCCTCTCTCAACGTCAAGTCTGTCTACAGTCTCTCAGACTTAGCAACGTCAGTTTTCAATAGTGCAAGTTCTGTCACGGATCTGATGACCGTCAACGATATAGAGTCTGAGTCCCACTCTATGAAGCTACTTGCTGAATCTCTTTTCCACCAGTGTCAAATTATTCTGCACTCAATGCTTGTCCCCTTGTTCTCAGGTGCTTCGACAGGGCCAGAGATGGATGTGGAAAGTGTGAAACGGAGCGCCGAAAAAGTTATACGTCATGCAGGATTGCATGAAAAGCTACTGAATCCTTTTCTGTATGGAAGTGGCGATATCACAGTCCTGCCTCCGCTCGTGGGTTATGGGGCCTTTATAGCAGGAATAGTCCTGTTGGCCACAGAGACTCCCTGCCAAGACAAAAGATCGCATGCAACCATTACTGAAAGCCGGACGGAAAGTCGTAGATTACGTGCCGTACGGGCGATTTTACGTCTCCTGAACGTCCTGTGCCGTCATTGGAGAACTTTGGGTCATCTCGTGAGTTGATCCTACTCAATAGAAAATCTAGTACGCGCTGACATTTGCGTTGGAAATCAAGCCAGAACAACTTTCTTCTGCGCTAGATCGACAACTGCATCTTTTCAGTTCACAAGAGCCGAGTACCGAGCGAAACAGAATGTATGGAATAGATCGTATGCAGTCGCTCAACGAAGCTACGCACCTTGTCGATGTGGCCCAGGAAAGCCCTGGCCCCTCTACACTAGCACCGCATTTGGAGACCATGGATCATTCGATTTACCAGGCAAACAATCCTCGTGGTGACTCACGGAGCTCTCTCGCTCTTACACAAACTTGCTCAGGTGTCGGGGATGCCGACTCAGTCGATCCTGAAGAATTACTGATGGAGCCGCCTGGTGTGCCCCTAGATGATTCGTGGTATAACATGTCTATTGGAGACGCATATCTTGAAGAACCCTCGGGATTCGAACCCTTAGCTCTGTTTCAGCAAGGCTGGAGGGTGTTTAATTAAGTATGTTTGATGTACCCGCTGAAACGGCTGGCCAATATGTGGAATATGCCCCAAGAAAAAATTTTTGCATCCCAAGGATGGATCAAAGCAAAATGTCTTCATAAAATCCCGGTAGATGAAATTTGCACGTTAATTGTTGTCCCAGCACTGGTCCCAGGCCATCATACTCAAAGGCAGCATGCGTGGGATCGGCCCGACAGCACGACCTTCAGGAAACTTTGACAAGGCTCGCCACAGTTAGACATCAACACCCGATTGCCTTTGGCAGTAAACTGGTTTGGTGATCTTTTGGTGGTGAAAGTTGAGCCCGAACGACTCCACATTCGGAGAATATGGAATACTCCGAATCCGAAGGTCGGGGACCTTCGGGATTACAAACGTTATGTATTATATAACCCAACCTTTCGATTGTGGTCTCACAATGTATGCTATTCTATATCTACATTTCGAAGTATACTTTCCTTTTACTCTTCAGCCTTACGTGAGAAACCAGTCCTGGTAGCATGGAGAACCTTTTTCCACACCCGCGACGTATCGTCACAGGCCACGACAATGATGGCAAAGCGATTGTCGTAGCAGACAGTTTGATTCCCTGCGAGCCAACCAAAATCAACTGCAACTTCGCCGTTCTCTACGAGACGCATCAGTTTCCTGAAGTGAATGAGCAATGGATTGACCCAACCAGGACCCGTACACCGGACCTGGCCAACCAGAGAGGGGTTGTCTTGCGTGTGGTGGACTTTCCGCCACGTACAAAAACGGTAGGCCCTATAACTGGTGCAGCCGGAGAAGTGTTAACACCGATCCCAGATGTTTCACCGAACCGAATCTCTCGATTTTGGCATCTTGCATGCAGGAGAAATTACATGGTTCGTTTCTCCATTGGGACCGAGTATCATTGCTAATCCTTGGGAATCCTCGATAGCCACCTGGACGGGGACGAGCGCATTGACATGAAGCCCGGGGACGTCTGCGTCCAGAGGGGAACCATACACGGATGGACAAACTACTCGGACGCACCGGCACGAGTGTTTTTTGTACTGACTGGTACGTTCTGCATCCTTTTATTCCGGCCTGATCAAATGGACTGACGTGAGGACTTCTAAGCCGCCAAACCAGTATTGATCAACAACCGTATACTGGGAACGGAAGGGTTTAAGAGGGAGGATGTTGCATCTGGAGGAATAGTAGATACCAAAAGCTAGTCAGGCTGTGTTCGATCATCAATCATACATAGCGTCACGCATATATCCATTCTATCACGTCGAAACCCCATGGTAATGCAGTGGTTTTCAAAAGGTGTTATACTAACACGCTTGCAACTTGAGTCCTGGAAGATCTATCCGAAATACGAGAGTCTTGTTCGAACCTTCGTGGAGACTCATAGACCACTCCGTAGAAAACTCGCCAACTAGTCGCAGGTGAGACATTAAATATTTATGGTAATCGCCTGAGAGATAATCTCAAATCTCTAGTGTGGTGCCTACATTCGGAACAATTGTATTTTATGCAGAAATTGTCATTCGACACCACGCCGAAAGTTTCGACGTTTCTTTGACCTATTTCTCCTGTGCGCCTATCTCACTAACAGAGGTGGCGGCGAAGAAAGCTCGCTTGTGCCTCAACATTCTTTTCAAAATGATCGCCGGCATAGACGTCGAAATGACCCCCTGGAAGAATGTGAAGAGACTTAGGTTCAAGAGCCTTTGCGTATGCCTTCAAGGCCAAATCCGTCGGAGTGACCATGTCATTATCGGCAACAATCATGAGGAGAGGAGTTGGAGAGATGTGCTCAATATGGGTAGCTGGCACGTATCCCCTCAAAGCCTCCAGTCTAGCGGGTATTTAGTGATGAGCGTCCAGGAGAAGAACGATACATACGATTTGACTGTGATGGAATTCTCCCATGTCGTGCTCGGTGCATAGGTGCTGAAAAACTGATAGCTGTCCGCCGATAGAAGAGCTGATTGCATCAATGGGTTTTCATTCACAACTGGAAGGCATTTTGGTGCCTCCACTGCGGCGACTCTCAACCGGTCTGTACGCTAAGCTATTAATAAAAGCGTTCCTTGCATATACGTGTTCTGTCTGTGCTCTGACCTTTCTCAATGGCCTCATTTACCAATGGAACGAAGTCCGGGCGGATCAGCCGGTGGAAGTTTTCCCATCCATCGACTAAGGACACTGGATAACGACAGCCTTTACTCTCCAACCTACGGCTCCCACGGACAGGACGTGGCCACCGCTGTGAGAGCTTCCCCAGACTCCAATTCTGTCTGGATTAATGTCGGGCCGCGTCTGGAGATATGTGATCGCGTCCGAATAGTTGCTGATCTGGTGGGCGGGAACTCTCTGGTGAAGGTACGTCATTCAAGTTAGCTGCTACCTATGGCGTGAGGTGAGCGTCGTGACATAAGAGAATATATTCATACTTTACGCTACGCTACCGCCAGAGCATATTGAGCGGAAACTGTGATAAAATGAATTAGCGCTTGTAGACATTCAAGCCTCAAGACATTTGAAGTATTCAAGATAGATTAGGTGTAGTCGCAGCACTGGGAACGTGTCTCGTGATCAGTCCATAGTAATATGTATTACTTTGCTGTTAGGGTTTATCAAAGTCATCCTCCACAGCTCGGCCGACATCAAGTCCTAGTTAAACCTCCCTTCATAAATTCGTAATACAATTGAAACAGACGCCTTCTTCTGTGGACCATAGCCAATCTCCCTATAGCGGCATGTTCTTGTCTTTCCGTCTCTTGACTCTGATGAGGCCATTTCTGGCGAATTTAGTACAAGAGGTCCGCTTCTACCTCCAGTATGAGGAGAGGCTTGTGAAATAGTATAGGTCGAACATATATTCTGTTCTTATTCGACTTAGTGACTGGTTGTCACGGAAATAGACGGTTTTCCTTCTGTGTTCCGTCGCGGAAATTGATTTCCGTCCAGACAACATTTAAACCAGCGAAGTTCCCATGCTAGCATCATGAGTCATATTCTCTTCTTCCCCTCGAATCTAAGCTGCGGTACCCGGTCCAGAACGAAATATGTTAGGCAATAAGTTAGCGATCAGTAGCCTGTCATTAGGCCAGCACCCTTCCCACCTCTTAGACCACAAAGTTGAGGTCGCTGCTTCTCATGGTTTTGCGGGTATTGAGATCGTGTTCTCCGACATTGAAGTCTACGCGCGAGAGAAGAATCTTTCCTTGTCGGAGGCAGCATCAGAGATTCAAAGGATATGTGAAACGCACGGGATCGAGATTGTGTCCTTGGCTCCATTTGAGAACTTCGAAGGACATAACTCGCCTCTCGAGGAAAGGCTCCAACTTGCCGCGGAGTGGATCGATATTGCGAGAATACTGAAGGCAACATATCTACAAGTGCCGGCTCAGTATAGCAGTGACTGCACTGGGGAGGAGGCGGTGATCGTCATGGAGTTGCAACAGCTGGCGGATCTTGCCCGTGCCCAACAGCCGATTATCGCTATTGCCTATGAGCCAATGTCATGGTCCACACATTGCTCGACATGGCAAAGTGCTCTACATATTATCCGACGTGTGGATCGACCGAACTTTGGGCTTTGTTTAGATACCTTCCATGAGCTCACGAAACTGTGGGCCAGTCCGTTCGATCCATCGGGTAAGCTGCCCAACGCGGACCATAATCTGCAAGAATCACTACGTGATTTCCAAGATCATTGCCCTCTAGACAAGATCTTCTATGTGCAGCTCTCAGACGGGGAGCGGTTCGATCCCCCCTTTTCAACGTCCCACCCGTGGTATCTCGAAGGCGAGGCGCCACAGTTTACATGGTCACGCCACGCTCGACCATTCCCCCTGGAGACCGAGCTGGGTGGATACATGCCAGTACCAGAAGTCGCAAAGTCCTGGATTGCAGATAAAGGGTTCAATGGCTGGGTGTCTTTGGAGATCTTTGATCGGAGAATGCGGGAGCCTTCGTTTCAACCAGAGACCGCTGCACAGCGCGGCAGCCATTCCTGGCGAAAGCTGCAGGATGCGCTACCGATTACTAGCCATATTTAGAGAACGTCGCACTGGTCTTTTCGCGAGACTTGTGGATATGAATCTTGTACGGATGTTGTACGTATGACAAAGTGCTAGGTTACTAGTTGAACTTGTTATGATGTTGTGAATAAGACAAGCCAAGGTTAGGTAGTCTGATAGATAAGGCAATAAGATAACATAATACTACACACCAGTCAGCATCGCCGAGTGTGTGGTTGGCAATTTTACAGAGCAATGGGTGAATGCGAATGAAGGATTACTACAAATGCTCTCCACCCGTTGCGGTCTATCTTGATAGCGCCTGGTACAGATGCGAGAAGACCCCCTGTCATTCGTAATTCCCCACGTTTTCCTCTCAAGAGTGATGGCTTCTGCTAAGAAGAAAAGCGTTACAATCGGTTGTACGTTAGCGTTAAGCCGTCAAAGGCTGTCAGAAGCATTTGTTAGGTCTGCCCGAAGATACGTCTTCACTTGTCACCATTCTTCCGGCATAGTACTGTCTCACCATCTGCGTATGTCTTCATCTACTTATGGGGTACGGACTGCCGAGTTCCAGTTCCATCTCGGAGTCTCGAAATTGGCCTTGGTTCTAGACCGCAAGGTCAATTCAAGACTAGTCTGAATGCAGGAGCAGCTCCTCAACCGGCAGTAATACTGGATGGCATATAATATTATTCCAAAAGAACGGCGTAGTCACAGTAGTCTGTGTTCCCCTCGGTGGATCTTCGGCATTTACTGAAATTAAGGAGCTTTATCCTTCTGACTACTGTTTCACCACCCCCGAAGCGCCAAACAATGGTCTCCATTCCCGGAAAAGTCACTGTAACGATCCTTACCAAGATCTCACTTATGATCCCACGAAGCACTCAGAATGATCGATCTACATGGGCAAATGTCTGGTTGTTGCGCAACGTTACCCTGCTATTCCGGCTCTCCCTCAGACTTGCAAAGCAGGACGAACTTGGCCAGTCAGCTAATAAAACTTCATATCTGCCCCCGTATTATACATGCTATTCGGGCGTCCGCATGTACGATAGATCGCACTGTCATGGATCCTGTGGCTCCACCCTCTTTCTGCTCGAAACAATATCTTGGCATCAGGTATCGAGCTCTCCTGGCAGACTCCCTCTACTCCTACAGTAGTAGTCTGTCGAACCGTCTGTTCGGATTGATTAAACCTGTAAGCTTGACACACTCCGACAGTTACCACTGTCTCAGGGGTTACTGTTTGGCGGTGATAGCCTGGTAAAGAAGGCAAGGGGTCTGCTCCGTGCGGTGATGAGAGTGAAACATCATATCCACTGGTGGAGAGCCTTCGGTGGGTGGTAATTGGAATTCGGGATATCGAGCTTTGTAGGGCCTCACGCTGGTGTGCGTATTGGTGGAATGTATTGCATGTTTCAGAATTAGAAACCCGGGATTTCCCCTGAAGGATGACAAGAAGGGAAAGCAAGAAACGCCCTATCATACCAGCCGACATGGCTTGATATTCTGCGGATTTCTATATATTACTGTGAGCCCTCTGCGACAGATATGCTGGCTTACGCCAAGGTATTGCCATCCACTCACTCACCATGAGAGGAATTGTCACTCTTTCTTTCCTCTCTGTGGCGCTGGGCGTCACGGCGGACCTGACTGAATCCAACTTACACAGATACCCTAAGGTGCTGGCACTTGAAAATTCTTTTAACCCCATCAAAGAGGCCTACTGGACTGGATATCCCCACCATCGACGAACTCCATTTTCGGTTTCTCCCGATGGAAAATCAGCTTACGTTGCCTACCTTGACGCGAGCGAAACAGACATTCATGTGCAGCAGGTGGATGTAGACACATTTCAAGCGACTGGGACGTCGGTTACGGTTTCCGGTGGCAAGGAAGGTGTGTGAATAGTCTACAATCGATCACCATGTGGGTGCTAACAATGCAGAGCAGCGGGCGGACTTGTTGCCCATAATGATGGTTTCGCCCTCCTGACGAACGAGGCCATGCCATCTGGAACGACAAACGCACCCCCCAGCGATACGCCAGTCCCAGTCCTATATCGATACACAGATGGGAAACAAACGTGGAAGACGTGGCTGGGTGGACCTGGTGTCCACGAGACTGACGGTCTCTCCGCGTCGCCTGATCTCAATGGCGATCTGGTCTACTCGGAGCAAGCGGGTCTATATGGCGCCTACTTTGTCGTCACCGATTACTCTGGCGACGCAGCCGGACACTATGGTGACAGTATTCAATATGTTGCAGATAATGGAACACTTGTCACAATCACAGGGGCCAGCAGCTCCTGGGGCTGTAGCCATAACACTGGCATCGCTTTCGAGTCGGCCGATGAACCTCCGTTCGCCAGTATCTGCGCAGAAGACCAGGGAGCTATTTGGCTGAATAGTAGAACACTGGGCATGTCAAAAGACGGGGTGAAAATCTCCAACGAGAATACCACCAACGGAGCCTCGGGGGAGCCCATGGGGGGCATGTCCGGCAGTTATAGTGCTCTCGCTCGGTTTGCGGAAAGCAGTCGTTATATCTTCGCCTGGGTTTCCCGCGGGGCAATGGATCTCACCGAAAACACATGGATGGGAAGTGGCTACACTCATGCCCTGAATCGCACCAACAATCGGAATGTTGCCATCTCACTGTTCTCCGATAAATACACCATTGTTGGAGAGCAGGCGACTTCAGAGGTCGGTGCCGAAGATGGCGATAAGCAGATCAATTGGCTGACGGAGGGCACAAACGACTGTTCGAATGCGCATGCCGCAACTTTCGGAAACAACAGCGCACTGGTGACGTGGGAGGAGATCTCGGATCCAATTTGCGACTTTGTGGCGATGGGATGCCGCGGACAGTTCGCTGGCACATTCTTTCAACAGGTAGATTCCACTGGAAAACCGGTCGGCAGCCCCTTAAAAAGCATGGATACCTTTGTCGCCGGCGACATGGTGACAATGCCCGATGGTCGGATCTGCTGGCCATATGTGAGCATGGACTGGGATCTATCGCAGGCTGTGTATGCATTGACTTCTTCTACCACCACGACCATGAGTTTCGCCTGCATTGATCTCATTGGAGACTCTTCCTCCAATGCAACCTCATCGAGCAGCGCAAGTCCGTCGACGAGTGCTGCAATATAGAAGACTGCGACCCCGTCAAAGAGCAAGGCCATCTTGACGAGCGCTACTTCATCGAATAATGCAGTGGTCGGAGACAGTTTCGCTGCAGCTGCTTGAGTCTGTTGTGCTGTATCGATGAGATCAGAGAATGTCCCTCGCGGAATTTGTCAAGTATTCACAAGTAATTCGCAATCCCTAGAATAGTATCATCATCGGCCTATCACCTCTTTGCTTTTTCCTCTCCTGGTCGGAGTAGGTTAGGTTAGAAATATGTCCGTATCCCTAGCGATGTAAACAATCGTAGGGAGATAAACCGAGAGAAAGAGAGGGAAGTACATTCGCCTTGACTATAAGGACCCCTAAACCATATCCATATATATTTAATATACCTTCAATATCAGTGAACCTTACGGCGAGTCAGCCTGAGGATCTGATCGTCTCCACCTATTGGCTCTCCTGGTCCGAGACTTGGCTTAGCTTCACCAAGCCTTGGGAAGCCTTTTAAAGATACATAACAAACTTAGCTTAGAGAAGTATTTTTCAATTTGCTAAATGATTAATTTTCCTTTATAATAGAGACCCTTTAATATATACTTTAATTCAAAGGTGGTATATTTAAGATTCGTTAAGTTAGAAGTATCTAAAAATAGCTATTTTTATAGATATTGCGCGAAAAGTGGAAAAAAAGGTGCCGAAACTGACGGCAATTGTGCACACGCTAAATCATAAATGTCGAACAGCCGATCATTGTCTATGGATCCCTTTCCCTTGAACGTATAAACGACGGTGTAAAGAATTAGAATTAGGGCAACGCGGGTATAACCGCCAATGAGGAGTTCTTTTAGCCGCGTCAGTCCCTCCTTTTCTTCGGATCTTCACTTTCCATTACGACTCCTTACTCCGTCCTTCCCCAATCAACCTGCCACCGTGCCCATCGCGATGTTTCTGCTGCTCCTCGGAACTCTGGCCCTGGCCTATGTGGCCTGGAGCTTGGTCGCGATGGAGATCAACTACCGTCGCGCGTGCGCCATGAGGATTCCTCTGGTGCGGCTGTGTATCGACCCGCAGAACCTACTTTGGACCGTAATTGAGCCGCATCTCTGGCCCTGGCTCGATCGACTTCCCATCAACTGGGGTAATTTTGGTCGCTACTCTCGGCGCGGCTGGTACTTTCCCGATCGGGGCGAGTCGCATCGCCGCTACGGTCCGATCTTCGCGCTGGTCACTCCTAAGGAAATTTACATCCACCTCGCTGATTCGGAAGCAATCCATGACATATTCCAACGACGGACAGATTTCATCCGCCCGGTGGAACAATATAGTATGTCTGCTCCGATCATTTCTTATCGCCAACCCTGGTGCCTAATCATGGTATTGCGTTGTAGCGGTGCTCGAAGTCTATGGACCATGTATCTCCACGGCAAATACAACCGACTGGCCACGTCATCGAAAAGTGGTGGCTACTCCCTTCAACGAAAGTGTTATGTCCTTTGTATGGGATGAGAGCGTTGAGCAGACCCGTCAGATGCTTGACATCTGGGCCTCTCCAGACCTCGACATGATCGCCAGCGTCGCGAAGGATACCCGCACCCTCTCGCTGAATGTCCTCGCTGCTACAGGATTTCGGAAATCGTATCCTTTTCACAGTGCTAGTGACAGCTGCCCCAGGGAGCAAAGTGACTCTGTAAGCTATCGTGATGCCCTGCAGACCGTGCTCGATAATGCCATCTTGTTGATGATCATGCCGCGGCGACTTCTCTCTCTTTCGTTTGCCCCGGAATCGTGGCATCGGTTGGCCAAGGCTGCGACGGACTTCAAGCAACACATGGTCCGCATGCTGGACGAGGAGGTACGCGCATTGAACGAGGGCAAGGCTGGCTCGAGTGGTCTGATGACCTCGTTTGTGCGCGCAATGAATCTCAAGCAGCAGGACGCACCATCAAAAGGACTGACGACCGACGAGATCTTTGGCAATATCTTCGTAATCAACTTTGCAGGGCATGATACCACGGCTAATACGCTGAGTTTTGCACTCCTTCTATTGGCCGCGTACCCCGAGGTGCAAGACTGGGTGGCCGAGGAGCTCCTGTTGTTGGCGGACACCAAGGGCCAATATGCTGAGCATTTCCCCAAGCTCAATCGCTGCCGAGCTGTCTTGGTAAGTTTACTTTTCTCCGATAGCATATCGTCTACATACTCATCCTGACAGCTTGAAACCCTCCGTCTCTACCCTCCGATCCCCTCCTTACCCAAATGGACCAACGACCAGCCCCAACCACTGAAAGTCGGCGATAGAACGATAATGATCCCACCAAAGGTAGGAATCAATCTTAGTCTTCTCCCGATGCACATTGATCCTCAGCACTGGGAAGATCCGCTGGAATGGAAACCTTCACGATGGATCACACCCACCAAGTTGGACACGGCGACTTCGATTGAGGATGAACAGCTTATCACTCCGGTGCGGTGCACGTACTTCCCCTGGTCGGACGGGCCACAGAACTGCCCGGGTAATAAGTTCTCGCAGGTGGAGTTTGTAGCGGTCATCGCGAGTCTTTTCCGGCATCACCGGATCAGTCCCGTCGCGAACGCGGGAGAGACATTCCAGCAGACGCGCGAGAGGGTTCTGGCCACGACGAGAGATGTTGATCTGCAGCTGCTTCTACGGATGAAGGATGCAGAGCGGGTACAGTTGAAATGTCAGCGGGTCTAAACCACTGCGAACGTCAAATTGACCCACCAGAGCACCAGCATCGTACTATCAGGAGCAAGCGAGGGAAGCAGCCGGCAGACTCGAAAGATGCCAGAAAATAAACTTGCTAAACTGGCCCCTCGAGGGAGTTCGACAACGGGACATGTCGCACCACCACTAGACAACGAAACCAACGCTATTCTGCGAGCAGTTCTAGAAGCCTTCGCGAAAAGTGAGAATACAACTCAGCGTCTGCACCAGGAGAGCCAAGCGGGACAGGCGGAGAGCTCTCGATTCTATGCGATGATCACGAAGCTGCGTGACAGATTGTGCTTCGAAATAAAGGAGATCAAGCGCCTAATGCTATAGAAATAATATATACCAGATACTCCAAAGCAGCTGAGTAGTAGGCTAATAATGACAGTACATAGACCAAGATCCCTACATTAGAAATGCTCTACCACTCCATCGAACAAAGTTGGACACACCAAATGACCTCCTTGTACTCGTAAAAAATCACTTTCGGGAATATTGGAAGACCAAAATAGAAAGATAGTATTTTTAAGAAGTAGTAGATTAGGCAATTAACCGCAATAGTCAGATACTATAAGATCAATGTGCTGGTGGGAAACAGCGAGTAGCAGTGACATAATACCTCTCCAAATATAGAAAATGAACAATGTACAGGTAAGGAATGCTTCAGTAGGACCAGAGTACATCCAAGCAATCCTCTCACTCGATCTGGGAGCCGAGTCATCGTTAAATAGAACACGATGGAAGTCGAACATGGTTGCTGTACGAGCAACCATTCGCTTCGTGATGGCCACTGGCCGTCTTGACAAGGATACTCCTCTCCACACCACATTCGCATCACGCCTCCGCATTCGTTAAGGTAGTATTACTGCTCCGCGGTGTCAGCGTTTTGTATGAAAGTAGGTAAAGAGAAAGGCTTGGGATAGGGAGTTTTAGAAAAGAAGAATTCTACTAAGGCAGAAGAACATTGCGAGGTTCCCTGGTCCAACTGGCGAAGCATCTCTTTCACCGGTGCCCATGAAGTAAGATCAGATCCACGTAATATCATCCAGGCCATGCTGCCGCCCAACATCTGCAGTACATTCTGCTGATGGGTCCCGAGACCATTAACGCGGGTGATGAGATCAGCTTCAGCAAAATAGTCCCAGATGCCTGCAGGTTGAGCAAATTCGGGTAAATAATTGGAAATACCTCATAGCGGAGAATATGATCGAGCTGATCGACGGGGATACCGAGGCGATGCAGCGATTGTGCCATAAGGGCTATGTCATCTGAAGTCATTTCGCAGTCGAGGAAAAAAGTCGAAAGGCAAATGCAGGCGTCTTTTTCAGCCTCCGTCAGAGATCCGGTGTTACTCATGACTGTTGCGGGTTTTGCTGGAAGGAACTAGAAAATCACAAAAGGCAGGTAGACTTTTTATAGGGAGAGGGTTTCTTCCCGAGGTGTCTCCAGCGAGCGGTTACACCCGAACAAACCGAAGGAACCAGCAGCACCGCAGAAGCAATTTTTTCAATCACAATGCAGATATATCTCAATCTAGCATTTTCCCAGAAATTTTACAATCATTAGCAGCCAGGCTCTCGTAATGATTGTTTGACCTAAAAACGTATGCCTATTTTCTATCGTGTGTGCATATATGCGGAAGGTATATATCTCTACGATTCGCTTAGGTTTGTCCAAAAAACTTGCTACCATAGTGCTCTCTTTACGAACCAAGCAATGCCGCCTTCAGCAAGTACCTGATTCTCACTTATGAACACATCTAGCCAGTCCAGTCTGCAGTCATCCCTGGAAGGTCCTGGACGATACAGCGGATCTGGGGGTACCGAGAGGTGATCTCTGTGCTAACATCGCCGTGAGAGCCACCGAGGTCAACGATTGTGCGTTCGCCGGTGCCAGAGTCGTACTTATCGAGTAGATGAGACAGGTGGTAGGATGGGTGGAGGTTGGAGAAGCGAATGGTGGGTATGAATTGTACTCGTCGACGAATGTCTTTGGAAATCCCATGGAAGGGGTTCTTGTTTGCGTTGAAGGCGAGGGAGTAGCCCTGTTGTAGTGAACGAGGTCAAAATTGTGTGCTCTGGTGGAGGAACTGAGATATTGGTTTCTTACCGTTTCATTGGGCTTTTCTGAACCCGGCCACCTCTCTGTCGCGTCGACTGTTCGTGTGAATGCGGGCCAGTATTCCTCAACAATGTTAAGAAGCCAGGCCTCTACCATAGAGTTGTTGATCAGGAATTTGGAGGCTGCAGTGTGGCTGATAATCCTTTTCGGGTTCGTCGAAGACATAGCGACTGATGGCCACGCGAAGAAAGCGAGTGGCATCCTTGATGTTCAGATTCGTTGCTTGCGTGAGCTCTTCGAAGGTGATTGTGCCTTCGACGGGAATTTGTTGGGCGATCTTATAGCGGTAGATGTACTGGAGGCTGAGGAGAAACAATTGCTTGTACAAAGTTCAGACGGTGGAAAACAAATGTTGCAAGGTTGATGCAGGGAGCCAACCTAGCTAGGGCAGCTAAACAGGAGCCCCAGTGGACCTAGGAGTAAGTGATGGAGCTCTTAGGTCGCCTCAATGGCGGACTCCCTGGCCTCTGCCACTTCTTGTGGGAGTCGTTGGCGGGGATCAAGTCCGTCACCATACTGCTAAGATGGTTCCGGGAGGTTCAAGGACTTTACAAAGTCAAGGTAAACCTCGGTATTGTTGTGGACTCTGTCCAGTAATTGTGTAATGGTATATGTAATGTCCAGCTCGGACTTCACGCGCCTGGTCCCGCAATATCGCCCACTTGAATGGAATTTGCAGGGACTAGGTACCATTGTAGGCGTGGAACCCAGAGGGTTATGGTAGAGCATATTGAAAAGCAACAGAAAAACAGGTCCTAATTGTTGTCATTGCAGTTCTTTATGATTCGATTAACATGGGCTAGCGGTGTCTCCGATATGGACAGCCATGACTGATCCCCGCGCGAAATGCCCCCACAGGACAGTGACTCGTGGTCCTGATTGCCTGTCTATTATTGGACGTCCAAACTAGGGTAGTATCGTAGCCGAGCCTACGTGCAAAATGTAACAGCAATAGTCGTGGTCGTTATTGCAGTTTTTCATGGAGGGCACTGTAGTCATAATCTCCCTGCCGACTGCACATTTACTTTACATATTCGGTGTAAATTATGATGGAACTAACTTCATGTATTATCGTAGCTTTAGGAGTATCATGTCATGTAGGGTGCATCTCCCAGGTACTAGGGTATAGACTGCATTTGACTTCAAATTGGAACGTCGAGTTTTGGATGATTATTGGTCACGCCTGCTATCCAATCAACCGCTGGACGCATTACGTTGAGATGAATATCGTCACCCATGTTAGCCCCAATATCAAACGCATGGTGCGCTTCGTCGACAATATGTTCCTTGTGGGGAATTCCTTGACTGTTCAGACATTCGGCAAGAGCAACTGCATGTGCGACCTCAAAAAGCTCGTCTTTACTGCCAAGTATCTGGTACGTTGGAGGGTAGGCAATCTGCTTTGCAAGATCCAAGGGACCTAATGTATGTTTCGTGAGCAGATTGTCAAATTAACCATACCATTCTCAGGCAGCGAGGGAAACCTACTGATGCCATCAATCTCGGATTCTTGCGCTTCTCCCTTTTGCGGAAGTTGCCATCCTCCAGTGCTGCCATCTGGGCAATGCCGAATTAAACCGCGAAGGAGAAATTCAACTACCAGTCCTCGACGGAAAATCTCCGCTCCCACCTGTTGCCTTGGGTTGAAGACGAAATCTTCGAAACTCTTTGGAGGTGGTGTTGAGGCTATTGGGTTTTCCATATCAAATAACGAACCGATACGGTCCGAAGTGAGTTCTGGCATATCAACTGCGGTTAATGGTCCCCCCTTCACCGGTTGAATTCGACGAAGGTCTGTTGGGCCATAGATAGAGAGGATTGCGGCCGGTTTCTGGCTCCATAATTTCGGCTGATTTTGTGTTATGACCCTTTCTCTGCATAGACTGGAGGAAAAGGCGAGGCAGAGCGAGGATGTCAAGAACTTACTGTCAACAGGGCAAGTAATGCACCGGCCGATGCACCGGCGACAATAACATCTCCTATCGAAGTTCTGAGCCCATTCTGACTTAAATGATTCGACAGGTCTTCATGCATCCATTTCGATAGATCGCGAACGTCTTCGAGCTGGCCAGCAACAAAGTCCGACTCCGGCAGGAGTCTGTAATTTGCAGATGCCACGACGTATTGCCGAGCAAGAAACTCGTGGAAAAGCGGTCGGCAGTACTCGGTGCGATCTCCACCGATCCACCCTCCGCCGTGAAGGAACAGAACAGCTGTGGTTGTGTCTTTATATGGGAGATTTTCGGGAATGAAAACATCCACTTCGAGCTCCAAATCACCGACGGCCTTGTAGACATAGGTCTTGGCCCCGGGAATAGGAGGCGGGGGTAGTTTGAAAGATTCCATGAGCAAGGCTTTGGATGACGAGGGGAGAGGGTTCAACGTCGCCAATGTAAACCCTATTATACATGGATATATTTGTTCCAAGGCTCAAAGGACACCCCTTTTCTGACCTGATCTGTCTCCTATCTGATAACCCCCGGCCGCCTCGCAATTCCCCAATTCGTAGCCCAATGCTTGAGTGGTGCTCTCCCACTTGCCGACCATGCGCAGCCAGATCGTGCGAAGAACGTCCCTACTTCGGATATCGGCTGTAAGTGCTCTGCGGCTCCACATCTCCAGTGACCACGTTCGATGGGAACGAGGATGATGCGAACTACGAGGAAAGCTCTTCCAACGAAGCCTAACCCCCATCGCGCCGCCGAAAAAATCTTTCGCCATCATCTCATACCCGTTGCGCGATCGTGGGATACTATCGCATGTTCCTGAGAGGGACGGATGTGAGAGACGCGAAGGCCATCGCCATCCAAGGCCTATGGAAGAACACCCTTCGAGATACAGCGCATGCCGTCGTTTTTACAGATTAACTAATCCTCAGGTTGCGGAGTGCGAAGGATGCCGATGGCAACTGAAATGATGGATAAATATCAGAAATTCCGTCGACGATTACATGCTTAACGACAAATGCCCTGGATTACAGTTTCTTGCATCTAAGTGCAAGATATAGAGAGAGTTGATAACAGATATTCTGCAAGTCTTTCGTTACTGTAAAAATAAATCTTGATAATAATTTCCAGAAAATCATAGCTCTTAATACAAAAGAATGGTGTGACTTCGTGCCTTTTAAGCCTCAGCTTTCAGATAAGGAATACCCGTCAACTTGAAGGCCCTCTCACTAAGCTGGGGTTCATTCACTGGCTGAAAACGGTTATTCGGGCACTCCTTGCCGTCTCGCTTGGCAACGTTGGAGCCTGTGTGCTTCGCGTTAGGCCAATGGGTTGTTCCTAGCCAGTTCTCAAAGGCCTCTTTCTTGCGCAACAGGTCGTCATTGGTGGTGTCCGCTACCGGCATGTAGCATGTGTAGATGCAAAAGCGAGGGGTTTCTCCCTTGGGACTGAGGTTATAGTGGGGAGTTCTGGAATCCCATAGCAGAAGGTCGCCAGGTTCAGCACAGACTTTCTCCCACTTACACCCATGGTCCTCAAGCCACTTCATTCCCCGTTCCGTGTATCCGTACCACTCCGGAGTCCAGGCCGGGATGCGTTCCTCATCGGCTAACTCGCGGTGGAATTGCTCAGAGAGCAGGTGGCCTCCGCGGCAGACAATCAGGCCACCGTCATCAGGGCCATTGGGAAGCAAGTTCACCAAGCCCTGCAGACACCGGAAACCTGGCTTCTCCGGGTCCTGGTCCTGGTGCGGCCAAGGCTTGTTCGCAGGAAGGTCCGTGCGGCTAGGAGAGTATCAGCTTGAGTTCTGGTTCAATGTTCGGCGGAAGGGGAAAAAACATACTTCGGGAAACCGAAGTTCACGGCATCAAAAGAGACAATGAGATCTTTGTCATTGTACACCTTCTCAAAGGTTTCGACGACCCCCGATTCGCTACGCACATCCCAGACGAACTTCTCGTGGGTGACAGCATACTGCAAGCACATTCCCTTCTCATTGATGACGGGAAGGTTGTCTTTGTGAACAGTAGACAGATCATGACGATCAAACCCCAGGTTACTAGTTTGATGAGTTTCCTGCCAGACAGCCAACGAGGCGTGGAATGTTCCAAACGGGATAGCTTACAAGTTCTCTAGCCATGAATACATCTCATCGGCATATTTGAGGGCCCGCTCACGGGGAATGGCACCCTTCACAACGGCAAATCCATCCCGGGCAAGATCATCGCGGAAATCACCAAACTTGGGGTCGGTGCCGTCGATCCGCATGCGGACATTTTCCGGCGCAGCAACAGCAGCAGGTGCAGTGATGGTGACTGTAGACATGACTTGAGATTGATTCTTTGATTCTTTGATTCCTGTGAGCGAGTTGGATTCCTAAGTTGGTGGCAGCGGTCGGTTTATACCATACCTCCAGACTGCCAGTAAAACCTCATTTCCCTTTGCAACCGCCCCACCCCCACCCCCACTTGCCGAACAGAATGTTAGGACGATTCAGTTGGTGTACGGCAAGTGGGAGTTGAGGGTGGAAAAGTGGACAGGCCGCGGATTTCATGAACTGGGTGAAACTGAGAAGACATTCTTCATTGCGACGATATTATTCGGATCTCATGTCATTCTTTTGTTTTTCCCTCCAAACTCACCATGACAACAACAAGCACTCCGTTCCAAATTGTCATTGTTGGAGGTGGCATAGCTGGCCTCACGGCAGCTATTGCCCTCCGGGGCCCCAACAGGAAGATTATTGTACTCGAACAATCACGGCTCAACAAGGAGATCGGTGCCATGATTTCTCTCCAGCCAAACGCCACCAAAATTGTTTATGACACTTGGTGTTTGGGGAACGAACTGAACACATCTCGTTCGATGGTGGATCAGGGATTCCGGGTGTATTCAACTGAGGGGGAGCTGGTGAATGAAGTCCCTCTCACAACCAAAACAGAATACGGCGCCAGTCGCGTCCTATGGCATCGAAAGGATTTGCATGACGCACTGAAACGAGCAGTGTTGAGCCCTTCGACTGTCGCGGGGGATCTGGTGGAGATTCGAGTCTCATCTCGGGTGGTTCGCTGCGACCCTTGGGGCGGAGTGGTAACTCTTGAGAGTGGCGAGGAAGTCAGAGGAGATATTATCATTGGCGCTGACGGAATGTAAGATAGCCCACCGGGTATAGGGCCAGGATGACTCTCTAACAGGGTTCTATGCAGCCACAGCCACCTACGCAAGATTGTCGTGGGAGATGGTCCCACCCCAATGCCAACAGGGCTTTCTGGTAAGAGCCAACCTGATCTTTAGCGGAACAAGCTAACTTTGCCAGCCTATCGGCTCATGGTAAGGGGACACCCCTAGTGTTTTGGGGGCAGGTTTGCTTATCGAATAGATCCCGTCAAATGTACTTGAAACGGAAGAGAAGGACTTTTGTGATAAGATCAACCCCCGAGCGCCATTCACATCCATGGTTGTTGCACATGATTGCCGTCTGATTATGGGTCCTGGAAGGGAGGGCGATGTCTTTGGAATAGTCGCGCTGGTTCCAGATGGTATGGTCCTTGATCCGTGCGACAACAATGGTTAATTTATGGTTTTTCTTGCAGAGCGGATGAACGAGGATCCAAACGCAACACAGTCTTGGGTCTCAGAAGGAAAACTAGATAAGCTGATGGAAACTTTCTCAGAATTCCCCCGATGGATCACGGATATTTTCAAGTGAGTGAAGTTGCAACGACCAAAGACCTCACTCTCTCTGATTCACTTCATATCAGGCACTCCCCCGATATTGGGCTGTGGCAGTTACGAGACATTGTATGTTTAGAAATCCATCCCGAGCGAGCACCACGTCGCTTTCACTGATGTCGGATTAATGTTGATTGTGACAGGAACCGCTTAGCACATGGCACCGCGGTCGACTCTTCCTGATCGGCGATGCTGCGCATGCGATGCTCCCCACACAAGGCCAAGGTGCCAGTCAAGCAATTGAAGACTCTGAGGCCCTCGGTGCCTTCTTCAAGGAAATAATTGACCCACCATCCCTTGACGAAATCACAAGGGTATTTGCGGTATGACTCATCCCTGAGTATCGCTCTTAGGCCCTTGTCAGCCATGAGTTCTGATGACAAGTAGGATACCTTTCAAAGTCGATACGCCCGTGCCAGTCTCATACAGGGATACAGTCGACAGGCTGCGCGGCCAGGCACAGTCAAGCATGAGAAGACTGTCATAATGTAGTTGCCCACACCACTGACTCCCCGGCTCCCTTTATGCTGACTAGGCTTGTATAGGAAACCGGACGAATTTATGGCATTTAACAGTATGTACAACGGTGCCAAGGAGTGGTTGCGAAGTGAAAGATCTCTAGCAGGCCTGGCTTAGGTAAGAGTTACCATAGGACCGTGAAAAGATCATAGATGCGCTTGGTTGTGCTTCTCAATCATTACCGAGTACCCGTTTTGTAATTAAATGTTTTTGTATTTCAGCAGCTGAATTGAACGTATTCAAGAAGCTACTGCCGTATGTAAGAAGTTCTACAGTATGCTTATATTCCGCGGCGATATGTCAACTACCCGGTGGTCCAATGCCTATAGTATAATCGACTCCCATGAGCCTACTGAACATTGTGATTCTCGTTACCACTATGTTCTCTGAAGCTTCGCCTGAGATTTGCCACGCTTCAAGACTGCTTCACAAGGGATATGGGAAACCATTTTCCCTCGAGGCATATTTCTATAATCTCATTCCCAATCTCAGCACCACTGACTGGTGGCTTTCATTATGCCTCTCATTGCGAGAAGGCCTCGGACAGCCCTGATCATCCTGCTCGGAGTTTGTTTCATCGTTTGTCCCAAGCAACACCTGGATGAGTAGTCTATCAACTCTGTATTGCGCCGACAAGTCTAATAGGGTTATTCTGATTGGTGTTCCGTATTGCGGGGGGTTCAGCACCATCCGCTCCACAACACTTCGGTCCGAGTGGGGGAAAGTCTGTGCGAAGATCCACCACGGCTCTTTTCCCTCCACTTGCCGTGCTGAACAGTCTGGGGACCCCAGGTTCCCCAGCAGACTTATGTTCCTATATAACACCAAATAAAACCCCGGGAAGGACCTGCCCCGTATCGGACTCCTTTACAATCACGAGTGGTTTGAACCATTCGTCGTATACCACCGATAGGAGGCATGGACGACAAACCCGCCATTGAGCTAGCAGAATGCGTGGAAGCTGGGACGAAGTCGGGGGGACATCTTCTGGTTGATGCCGATGGTCAGGTTCAGCGCTTGCCGGTGCCCAGCAAAGACCCCAATGATCCGTTGAACTATCGCACATGGGAAAAAACTGCGATCATTGTGAGCTGCTGCTGGTTTTGTGAGTTTTTCGTACTCTGGACGCCGCCAGCCCCTGATTTCGGAAAGCTGACAAGGATATTCTCACTAGCTACCATGTCCTTGTCCTGCATTGGGGGCCTTGGGGCAATTCTCAATGTTTTCTTCCAGTTGTATCTTCCTCAAGGATATACCACCAACCAAGTTGTCTGGTTATCGACATTCCCGTCGTTATTCGTCGGAATTGGTAGGCATCTCCGGCAAACTTCTCGAACCGTTGAACTAATTGCACCGGGGGCCTCATAAGGTAATTTCCTGATCCTTCCACTTGGGTTACTGTACGGTCGCCGTATCGCAACAATCATCTCAACCGTCGTCCTCCTGGGAGCCACCATCGGATGTGCCGTTTCCAACACATGGGAACAGCATCTGGCATTACGAATCATACAGGGTCTTGCGGCAGGTGCCACAGAGTCAGTGGGTAACTCCAACTGACCCCGATGCGGCTGATCTAGGAAGTTAATAATGTGTCACCATCAGGTTCTACCACTCATTCTTGCAGAGGTGACTTTCGTTCACCAGCATGGAATGGTATACGGCCTGTACTGGGCCACACAGAACGCGATGACAGGATGTCTGACTCTGGCAGCTTCTTATGAGGTTGCTAGTCTCGGCTGGCGATGGTTCTATTGGGTCTTCGCCATTGCAGTTGCGATAGGGTTGATTCTCGTGGTTTTTGGCGGCTTTGAGACCGCGTACAAGCGGAATGCTCAGTTCGTCAATGGGCGTATGGTAATAACAGACCGATTTGGGGTGACCAGAATGCTGACCGAGGATGAAACGCGCGAGGTCCTTGAGTCCCAGGGACATCCATCCCGTGGGGAGGAAATTCCAGAGGAGTTGCGACCCAAAAAGACGTATTGGCAAAAGTTGAAGCCGTGGTCACATCCAACAGAGAGCGCCCTCACATTTATTCCACAGATCCTCTTTCAAATCGTGGAAGCATTAATGTGTCCTGGGATTCTCTATGCCACCTTGCTTTCTTCTGTGGTCCTTGGCTCATCGATTGGCATGTCACTATCTTACAACACAGTTCTGGAGTATAACTACCATTGGGCACCGGAATCAGTCGGATTGATTAACCTCGGCGGCGTGTTCGGTGGGTTTGGTGGGATGTTTTATGCTGGCTTTCTGGGGGATAAATTTATCGTTTGGAAGGCAAGAAGAAATGGAGGAGCCTTTGCCGCTGAGCATCGTCTCATTCTTTTGATCTTTCCTGGCGTCGTCGCAGTCGCGGCTCTTCTTCTTTACGGATTTACAGCGGATGGTGGCGCCACCTGGGGAGGTCCATACATGGGCTGGACACTTTTCCAAATTGCTTTTGTTTCCGTTCTCATATTGTCGACATCTTTCGCGGCCGAGACATGGGAGCGGAACCCTGGTCCTGCTCTTGCTGCGGTCGTCGGTATGAAGAATATCGTGGCATTCGCTTTGAGTTACGGAATCAACCCAATGGTGGAGAAGTACAGCTACCCAACGGCAATGGGAATCCTCGCTGCCGTCACCGGTGGTGTCTTCTTGCTGGGTATTCCCGTTTACATACTGAACCCCAAGGTAAGAACGAATGTGAGCATGTAACATACTTTCTAACTTTCGGCAGTGGCGCCAATATGCGGAAAGAAGAAACTGAGAACCGCCGCGTGTTGAGGCTTCAGTCAGCTAGCATTTGTGCGTCAGAGCCGGATTCCAACTGCACTTTGCTGCCTTCCTACGGTTAAAGATTACAGGTTTGGGAACGCATGGAGAAGGCGAGATGTGCCGTCACCGGTTCTCGATTGTTGCTTTTTAATGCCAGGATTACAAGTATTCTATTCTCTTTGCCGCAGGATGTCATTTTACTACGTGAAAGGTACAATTTCTTTTGGCATTAGATACAACCGTAGAGATAACCAATATCCACCACAAATACAACTTTTGCTGCAGTCCACGCAATACGTGTTTACTTCGACGTAAATATCTGAAAGGCATTTGGAATGTCATTAGGACTTAATAGCAACCTAGAATTTAAGATGTAGACAGACAATAACAGAATCTTAGACCACAGGGAAGGGTTTGTTCGGGGGAAAGTGGATTTCAGGGTGTCCCGAAACTGGCGCAACCTCCACTGTTTTAAGTCAAGTCTAGTCTCTCCCCCGCAAAATCGAAGAAAAGAATGTTGGACGCCCCACTGCCCTGGAAAATTGCCGACGCCCCATTCGACGAGGCTGCTTAAGGGCAAGATCGGGAATGGCCGTAGCTATTTATTGGATGTACGTTATGTTAGCTCTGCACTAACAATTGGACCGGCCAGCCATCGGCAAGGTTGTGGCCCGCAAATTCGTTCGCCTTCCCGATCGCCCTCGGCAATCCATACATAAATCGATGACTCGTCCACTTTTGTCTTCCATACTTTCCTCGAAGTTCCATCATGTCTGAAAGTCCAGAGGCCCCTCGACGTTCCCCGCGGAGGGCTGTGAATCACCAGTGTCCACATTGCGATAAGGCGTATGAACGTCCGGAACATCTGGCGCGTCACCTCGATTCGCGTGAGTAGCCCCGGTCGAACATGGAGCTCCCTGCAGGAAGGCTGAAAGTATAGAATTGATCAGATCGCAATGAGCGTGTGTACAAATGTCCGATGTGTCAACGCGGTTTCAATCGCCGGTCTGTCACCCTGACCAGCCAACTACAGCCCGCTAACCATGACCAGAGATGTCTTACAGCGCCACCAGGCAGTCCATGAAAAAGATGAGGCAAGGGGCAAAGCCTCATTACGACGGACCAAGGAGCGCGCAATCGAAGCCTGTGAAGCTTGCGCGACCGCAAAACTAAGTTGTGATAACGAAAGACCTTGCAAAGTACGCCGCACAGTTGAATTTCTAAACGTACCGCACACTCACAAGCTTGCAGCGATGCCACTCAAAGCGAATAAATTGTATCCCTAGACCCAAAGGCAGGCGTCTATCACGCGAACGTCTTTCCTATTCAGTGTCTCTCCCGCCCTACTCTCCGCAAGTAGGGGAATCGCCGCCGGGCCTGTCCACTCCGACACCAGCCCCTAAATCGGGGCCATCAGAGTCATTCCCGGGCAATGTGCATGAAAGGGACGATGCGGACGTTGCCCCAACCAGCGAGTTGGCCTTAGAGGCCGTTATCCCCGACACGGACGCGCAGGCGTATTTACCCATGAACGGATTTCCCGCATTTTTCGAACAAGTGATGCTGCCGCTTGTGGACGCCGACGATGCAGTTCACGATACACAACAGCCGCGAGTGTTTGATTTCATGCAGGACACCGATTTCACATTCCTAGATACCGACATCTTCGGCACAAACTTCATACCAGATCTCGACAAGGTACTCGATGTTCCAATGGCTTTCACTGAATTCGAAAACTCTCCACAATCCCCGCTAGACGATCAGGAATCCGCAAGTCAGCGTGCTGCAGCCTTTGGACGTTCATTGTGGTGAGGTCAATCAACAATTTACTATGTAAATCCCGTTTGGTCTAATGCCTGACGCTCTGGTTAGGCTTTGGGTGCCCGAGAAAAACCAACATGCGTTCAGCGAAGAAAGACAGATTCCCTTGCGCGACACGGACAGTATTCCGTCCTCGTACCAAAATCGCTTGGATGCAGTACGAATTCCCGGGAAGCTCTCATATCAAGCTAGAGATGATATTTTGAAGCTGGTCATACGGACCGGAGGCTCTCGACTTTCAGTGACGACCTTTCCATCTGCAGACTATCTTGACACTCTGATTAAAATGGGGATTGGGAAGCGAACTGAGACGGACGCCTGGATTCACCCCTACACTTTCTACGATCCAGACTATCAACAGTTGCGTCCAGAACTGCTCACGGCTTTGGTTGCGGCGGGATGTGTCTGTTGTGGAATGCCCTCTATCAACAAGACTGGCATCATTCTGCAGGAAATTACTCGAGTGAGCCTCGCACAATTAGTAGGCCCTTCCAAATCATTCATTAGAGGCCATCGCTGTCGCATTGCGCTAACCACCTCTCGATTTAGGTTGAGGATGACAATAGCGTACTCCGCGATCTTCAATACTTGCAGGCTTCAATGATGTGGCTCGATATTGGAATTTTTTGTGGCTATACTCGGAAAATGCAAATTGCTGAAAGCTATTTACAGCCGCTTTGCACAGTGCGTTGGACACCTTAACAATTACCATGCCGCGTGCTCACAGTACTAGGCGGTGCGTCGTGGCGCAGCCTTTGACAGGTCAACCTACACAGTTATTACTCCATATTCATTCGGTAATGACAATGCATCATTAAAACGAGCGTGGCATGCCTGGGTACGGCAGGAATCTCTCAAGAGGTATGCAACGAAGTTCGTTTTCTCGATGTAAATTCCCAGCACTGATCGAATTAGACTTGTGTACCATCTGTTCGGTCACGATGTGGAGGTGGCCACGACTATGAACCGACCCGCCATCATTTCCTATACAGAGCTGACGCTCCCATTCCCCTCGGCAAGAGGCTTATGGTTTGCTCCCTCTGCCGAGGCCTGGCGGGATATCTGGATAGCGTACCGGTTGACAGGTTGCTCCGAGCTGAGTCTACGTGATCTATTATCGGATCCGTCATTGATAAGTCAACTAGCTCCCGAACTAGATCTCGAAGTTGCGAGATCTGCTCTTCTGCAGGGTCTTGCTCTGCAAGTTTGGGAGTACCGTCAACAAATGCTTCTATCTCACACTTCTCTATCTGGCCCGCGTGCAACAACTCAGTTGTGGCTACAAAGTCGACAAGAAGACTTGTATGTGTCGTGCTTTGGTATATTTGGCCATGAAATGATCTGACCGCTGCATCTCCAGATATACGACTCTTCGAGCGGTACAACAAGACTCCCTAAGCGTACCCCCGGTGACAACTTTGATGAGCGAGTTCGTGATGATGTACCTCCACATAGATATTGACGCAATCCAGCGCTTCGTCGGAAGAATGGGCGAGCTAGATGCGCGTCGCGCCTATCCCGGGCTTCGGGACTGGAGCCGGACGAAAGAAGCGCGGTTTGCCATTTGGCACGCTGGCCAAACGTTTCGAGCGGCCCGTAAGGTGGCCGCCTATCAGTTCCGCGGCTTTGAATCCTTGGCTATCTACCATGCGGCGCTGGTTCTATGGGTGTACGGTTTGATTCAATGTGGCGAGACCAAGCGGCACGAGGTGACTACCCCTATGAGTGAAGCCGACTTGACCGCACCAGTTCCCCTGGATGAACCCGAGAACCAAGTGACGAAGTCCTTCCTAAGCTACGGCGTTGGGCGACCCGGATTAATGATGCTTCAGCCTCGTGGAAAGAACGAAGAAGATGTAAAGGCATTTTATGAATTGGCCAAGCCTCGTGCAGTAACAGCGGTGGCGCAGCAGGTGTTTGAAGGGAATTGCCGACTTCCTTTCTCAGATGTATCACTTCCACCGATGATTCGAAACCTGTGTGCTCTTATTAAGGATTTAGGCAACTTACAATGATGATACTACGATATTAGATGCCGAATGAATAGACCGTGTACCGTATAGATAATCAAATTGTACATCGCTCCGTATGAATTCACTTTTGTTCATATATGCCAAGCGAAGGGCCAATCAGCGACCATCAACTTGTGGGGTGGGTGACCCACCCCAACTCGGAATGGGAATTTGCCCTAACTTTGTCATCTTGTAGATTTAATCCGTTGACGAACCTAATCACAGCGGCGACTTTTCTGGGTGGGGTCCGCAGTAATCTCCCGATGATACCGTAGATGGCGCCCGCGTAAATGGCGTGTCTCTCTAAGTTCTTGTTGGCCCGACGAGTGGGTCGACGTCTCGATAGACACACCAATCAAATTTCCAGTTTCGACTGGCTGGCGTATACGGCGTGTTGACAGCAAGGTAGGAGCGAAGTGTTCCCAAGACTTGATTTTTGGATTGAGCGGTGTGTTGGCTATAAAAGGCCCTTGCGTCACTGCTGTAGTAGAACAAGTCCAAGTTAGGAACTGAAACCGTCTTCAATCGATGAACAATGTCTCAGGCAACTTTCAAACAATACTATCTTCCAGAAAAGAAGGGCTTTGATAGCCTAGTTCTGCGAGAAGTCCCCAAAACCCCACCGAAGTACGGCCAGGTTTTGGTGCGAATCAAGGCAGTCTCCCTTAACTGGAGAGATGGTATCATTGCCATTGGGACATATCCGTTTCCTGGACCTGAGGCCCTTGTGCCCGGAAGTGATGGTGCAGGTATGATTCCAGTTGCCAAAGATACATTGCATACCCGTAACTTGTCAATAGGTATTGTTGAAGAAGTTGGTGAAGGAGTTTCAGAGTGGAAGCCTGGTGACAGAGTGCTCGCAAATTTCACGCAAGGTCATGTAGCCGGCCGACTTACTCCTCAAACTCTCCTGACGCAGCTGGGGGGTGAAATCCAAGGTCTTCTCGGAGAGTACTTCATCTTTCCCCAGACTGGGATTGTCCGTATCCCGGGCTCTCTGTCCTTTGAAGAAGCGTCATGCCTCCCTTGTGCTGCCCTCACTGCCTGGAACTCTCTCTATGGATCAGCTCCTTTGCAACCAGGCCAAACTGTCCTTCTGCAGGGCACGGGAGGAGTGTCGACATTCGGCTTACAAATCGCTCACGCGGCTGGAGCAACGACCATTGTGACATCCTCGTCTGACGAGAAATTGGTCAAAGCGAGACAACTTGGCGCAACTCACACAATCAATTACAAGACGACTCCCGATTGGGCAGCGGAGGTGAAAAGGATCACAGATGGTCGCGGGGCTGACCATATCATTGAAATTGGTGGAACCCTCACCTTGCAACAATCATTTGATGCCATCGCAATGCACGGAACCATCCATTGTATGGGACATATTACGAACCCCGACCCACTGGGCGCTGGAAAACAGCTTCAAGGGCCGGACGCCGCATTCTTAGTGTTGGATCGAGTATGCACTCTTCGGGGGGTGGTCGTTGGTTCCCGGGAGCAGCTACAGGAGATGCTGAGATGCTTTGAGGCCAATTCAATTCGACCTGTCATCGATCGGATTTTTGATTTTGAAAATGTGAGGGAAGGATATGATTATCTGTGGAGTTCAGCACATATTGGAAAGGTTGTTATTCGAGTGCCGTAGTTATCAGGGCCTATGAGGAAAGAAGAATACATATACATTATATCAGGACTGTCTAGAACTCAGGATACTACTCAACATGGATACAACCAATTAAAAAAAATGCATGTACTCGGTCCTTGTAATATACATGCGAGGTTTCGAGAAGATGTAAAGGTATACGGTATAGAAACTACTAAATTTCTTCTCCCTCTCTATCTTAGTGTGTACGATCATTAGAAGACGCCATATTATTTTGAATCACGCTTGGCTTATTTTACCAACAAGGAAAAACGAAGAGGCAAGAAAGCGTCTGCACTTATGTCATGCATATATCAATACCTCGTTTCCTAAAACAAGTATGACAAGAAAGGCGGGGCAAGGGACGAGATAAATTACTGCAACGCCTAAGGCACTGCCGCACTAGTTGATGGGTCGTGGATATCGGAACAGTAGCATTAATGGAGACCGGAGAGAGGAACTCACCAAACATAGGTCAACCAACTACTTGGGAATAATAATGCCTACATAAACTGCCAGGTAGGGGCTTTATAGCAATTCAGACTTGTTAATATCCGATTGATAGGCAGAATGGCTGACTAAGCACTTCCCCCACTCCTACTTTGTGCCCAAGGCACAAAATACATGGAACTCATGTACCCGTGGCAGGCCTTAGAATCGATGCCGAAGGGGTGCTTTCTACCAGTTTGTACAGTATCATCGCGTGATATTTGGCCATCGGCGCGGGCGTGTGGCTATGCGAAGTGGTTTGATGCTGCTGTCTTTTATATGGGAACCATATAAAATTGCTTATAGGAACCTCCCCTCTTGATTAGCCGATTTCTGCGAGAACTCCTCGCGAACTAACAGCGTGGTAGGTGGTTGGAAGACGCAATTTTGGATGGGGGTGACCCGCTCAGGTGGCCACAAACTTTACTAATCTTAGCGGACAGCTCAACCACACATTATCTCTCCAGGTAACTTACCCACCAATCCTGCTGCTCCAGACAGGCGACTGCCCACCTAAGATATCCTCATCTTTGATACCGCATCAAGTCTCCCTCGGGGCCTGTGTCTGCAAGGCGTAGGTGCGTTTGAATCCACACAATGTACATCGGCCTGTTCAGTAACCTCAAAAGACTTCAAAAAGCATGCCGGAGCCCGCAGAACTGAGGGGAAACGTGAGACGTCGCAACGGCTCAAAGCATGACAAGACAGGGTGTTTAACCTGCCGCTACAGGTATGTATCAGTATTTGGTTGTTATATCACGAAGAGGGCCTTAGCTAAGATGAGGACCAGACGTAAGAAATGTACTCTCAACACCTTTCCTGTCTGTGGGCATTGCAAGCGTCTAAATCTTGAATGTGTTCGCGAACCAACCCGTCAACTGCTTCCTGATGCTTCCATCCCCACAATGGCTGCTTTATCTCAATGGAAAACCACCCAAGTGGATGGCAATGCTGACAAATCTAAACGCCGCTCTGCCATGAGATTCTATGTCACTGTCTTATCTCAACTTCTGACAGTAAGCGAGCAGAATAATTGTTTTCTCTCCGGTATGCTGCCTTCCAGTATCGAATAACTTTCAACTTGTCATGAAAACTCACGTTTGTGCAGCATTTTTGCCAATGGCTTTGGAATCCCCAGCACTAGCAGATGCCCTAGTCGCCTGGTCAGCTGGACACTTGGCATCTTATAATAAATGTTATCGAACAACCGCTCTGGAGGCGCGATCAACTGCTCTCAGATCACTTATCATGTCCCTCTCCTCTCAGGGTATTTCATCTAGCGAGGTTAATGCTGCAACCAGCCTTGTCCTCATGACGTCCGAAGTATGTCTAGGATACCGTACACAATGGTACAGTCACCTTATGGGCACCAAGAATATTATCATGTCAACAAAATGCCCAGAATCCACAAGAAATTTGCAGAAATATGGGCCCGATGCATTGAAACAGAGCACTGAAGGACAGTGGATCTTACGCAATTTTGCCTATCATGATATCTTGGGTAGTGTGACCTTAGGAAAGCCGCCGCTGATCCCGAGCTCTTACCTACGAGATATTGCAGATGTGGTTGACACTTACCTTGGTGTTGCCTTCGGGGTATTACTGATAATATCAGATATCAGCTGTCTAGAGCCACCGGAGCTAGTCGCTGATTATATATCGTCTGACAGATCGCTGGAACGACTTCCCGGACGCTTTAGCTCGATTGAGCAAAAGCTGAAAACCTGGGAATGCCCGCCAGGAACGAACCCGTCTCTGAAGTTACTGGCATACACATATCGCAGTAGTGCTTTAATCTACCTCTATCGCCGAGCACTTCGCGAACTCAGGTTCCAAACAACATCTCTCGGGGCTCAACTCCAGTCCTCTATACATGAATTGCATTCGAAGATTCGAATTGAACTTTTGGTAGTGTTACAACATACGGCTGAAATTCCTCCAAGTGCAATCGTTGAATCGGCTCTTCTCTTTCCTCTTTTCATAGCGGGTGGCGAGGCCACAGATCATGCCCATATGAGCGAGATTTGTTCGAGACTGGAACTTATGCTACGGAAACGTCACTTTCGAAACATTCAGCAAGCTCTAGATGTGCTCAAGTATGTATGGGAGCATCGAAAAGCTTCTCAGTGCGCCACTGATTACTTTGACCTGGATTGGAAAGACATAATTGATCAACAAGGAGAAGTGCTTCTTTTGACATAAATTAGCATCTACAGGTATCGCATTTGTGACTTGCAGAGTAAATTACGACTCCTATATAACACATAACACTGACACAGAGAGATATATTTGCCTATCGGGCTAAAATTACCTTATGTAAGCTTCCAGCACGCAATTGATTATGAAAAACGTGAGATTGTATGAGTAACAGATCAGAAGAAAGGAAGGAAGAGTAGAGTGTTATAAAGCGGTCGTAGTCTTGTAGATTGTCACACTATCACTATATTGAATCCGGCGGAGCGAATCCTGATAATTATATATTATATAATTTTAGAAAGTATTTCTTAGAGTGTGCCGGGGGCCCCGAACCCGCCCCAAACCGAGAACCCATTTAGGGGGGTCTGTAACGGCGGGAAGCTATATAGGTCTGAGTCCTGACCAGGGCATTCTGAATTGTTGATTCAGAATTATTTGACCTTTTGGCCTTGTGGAATATCGGGCCCTGGCGATATCTCTTACAGGGTCGGGGGGGTTTCCCGGGGCGGGTCCAACCCGCTGACCCGCTCGCTTAATTTAAGCAAAACCTTAAATTTCTAATTGTATTCAGATATATATAGTATATATCTATATATATATTTAAAAAAAAATCGATAAATTTATAATTATATATAAAAAATCGATTTAATATATCTATATAGTGGCGGTAATTTTGGTAAGAAGGCAGTAAAAATAAATGACAATACAAGGGGTTGAACCTGGAAACCCGCTCTACCCCGCTGCTTTACCTAAATAGGTAAAGTGGATGCTTAGTTAACCGCGCCAAGCGGATTGAGCTTGGACAATATAGGATCCATGTAATTAAATACCATATTCGAATTACACTCCAACCCACTAAAGGGCAAATGCCTGTCGCTGCTTAAAGTTTTGTATCGCGGGTAAATAGAAAGCAAAAACATTGCCTGTTCATGTTTCCCTATAACTATTCCTAATTGTCGAGGCTATTAAGTCTTATCGCAACTTGTCGCGCGCATCTCCGGTCCGTACGCTGCAGAAAATTCACTTTCAACTTAGCCACGTAGGTTCTCTATCTAAATACTCAAAGTAATCCTATCAGGTTTTGAAACGGCACCTAGAAGCTTACTCTTCAAAATGAAGCTTTCGCAATCGCCCATTAGAGAAGAGTGCTTTAGGTGACGAGGAAGGATATCTCTCCACTTGATCAGAACATAGATTGGCCGTGTAAGAAGTACCCTCGTTCGAGATTTGTGACTGGCCTTTTCAGAGTATGGCGCGACCACAGCGACGACTTTTTCGATGTTACTGAAATTGTCATCCTAGCCTCCAGATGCTCTCTAAAAACTGCCTTTGGCAGTGCCGACAATAGGAGACGCCACAGACAAGGAACTAATCGGTCGGCTTTCGCTGCTCTATCAACTTGTAGGACACGTGGAAGTCGTGCCATGGATGGGGTTGAGTCGCGACGTTTTGGGACATTCCGACTTTAAGGACCGATATTGGCCCACCTTCCGATGGTTAGTTTCCGATTAGCACTCCACCCGAGCCCATGCGAGACCAAACACAGTGTAGGTCCAATGATAAAGGTCGAGTTAGCTACAATAATCTATCTCTAAGGTTCCCAAAAGGCAATAAATCACTGCAACACTTCTACTTGATTCGCTTGGAGAGTACGCTTTCTCACTCAACCAATTCCCCAAGGCTTTCATCGAACAAACTTCGCCATGTCGTCTCGAACTTTGGGGTTAGGCATTATTGGTGCGGGGGTCAGTACTCACTTCACCTTACAGCATCCATTAAAAATAGCCTAACAGCTTCGTCACAGGATGTTTTCCAAGTATGCCACGGTCCGGCCATTCTGCTCTTGTCCCACCTATTCAAAATTGAATCCATATGTGACGTCTCGGCCAAGACGGTAGACCATTCCGCTGCCAAGTTCTCTGCTCCTCACAAGACCACCACCGCGCAGGAGGTCATCGACCATCCTAAAGTCGAAGTGGTTTTGATCCTGACTTCTGATGAGAGCCACGCACCATTGGCACTTGCCAGTTTAAAGGCTGGCAAAAATGTATTCATTGAGAAGCCAGTGACCCTGTCCTTACCATCTCTTGAAACTATCATTGAGGCGGAAAAGAATGCACCCAACGGTGCTCGCGTTTTCGTGGGGTATATGCGCCGCTACGCCGCGAGCTTCCGGGAGGCCTTCAAGCGGGAGATCGCCTCAATTCCGAAAATCCTCTACGCTCGTGTTCGTGACTTCAGCGGTCCGAATACTTCTTTCATCAACCAAAGCGGTACCTTCCCAGTCAAGAACTTTGACTACCCGGCAGGTTCTGCGGAAGAGCGGAACTCTCGCCTCGATGCTCTCTACGCGCAAGCGTTTCCCGGCCAGGAGATCACGGCCGAGAAGCAGAAGTTCTGTCGCTTTTTGGGTAGTTTAGGTTCTCACGACATTTCTCTTATGCGTGAGGCTCTGGGCGTTCCTGAATCGGTCGATGGTGTTTCTGTCAATGACCCCTTCTACAGTGCCATAATGACTTTCCGCAATCCTGATGGCTCTACCTACTCGACTACCTATGAGAGTGGTATTGACGAGGTTCCGGTCTTCGATGCGCATATCACCGTCTACGGTGCTAAGAAGAGAGTCACGATTAATGTGAGTAGCCCTTTTTGTCTCCACGAGTCATGCACTAACGTTTTCGTCTCTCTACAGTATGACAGCCCATACGTAAAGGGCCTGCCTATTTACGTGGAGGTTGATGAGACCAACGAGCAAGGCGAGGTCCAGCACCGCTCTATTCTCTCCTCTTATGAGGATGCCTACACAGCCGAGTTGAAGGAACTGTATGACGCTTTTGCCGAGGGCAAGCCTATTAAGACCACGGTGTCTGATGCAAGGGAGGATCTTCAGATCTTTGACATGATGTACAAGCGGTGGAATAATGGCCAATAAAGGGAATACGGTTACAGAAGAAAAGCATCCATCATTGTACACTGAGACAAATGCATTATTTTGAAGTTAAACGAAAACATGTATACAATAACTGTCCGTCGGCGCTATGTCTACCATGCGATCAACAATGGAAGTTGTTGTTTTAGACCAAGTAATTCCCCACACCTGATTCGATATCTGTTCGGCTGCAGCTGATAAAAGGCATTTTTCTGACCACACCGTGACAAGAATTAGCCCTTCACCTCACACATCAACATAATTTCATAAATTACTGCAGGTGTTCTTGCTCGGACCATCGATTCTGTGCATATATCAGTTTCTTCATGGAACAGCGAGAAGGCTCTTTGGATTCTCATCATGCTATATGGGAATGCTTCTCTCTGTCAGAAAGTCTCTATTTCTTGAGCACTACCATTAAAACTCACATCTTGTTAGTAAGCATAGCCCTCATTCCTTTAGTATTCAAAGTCGTAGTCGTTGGCTGCCCCACCTTGCTCCGTTCATGGCATTCCGACCAAGCTAGGCCCTGTAGGGATAGTTCCGACACGCCCTCGGCTTGGAATTATCAAGACGGAATGAGGGTCAGGTTACAAAGCACATATTAACAGCTTATCACGGGTGCTATCATTGCAGCCTTTAAATACTGGGTGAAAAACGACTGAACAGATTCGTGATCAAAAAAAGCCATGGCCAAAAAGTACCAAGTTGGAGTAATTGGCTATGGCCTGTCCGCCAAAATATTTCAGATTCCGTTCATTGAGGCATCAAATGACTTCGAACTTGGGGCGATTGTGCAGCGGTTGGGCGGTAGCGCCGCGCAGGACCATCCTGAAGCGAAAATTTACCGAGCCCCGGATGACCTTTTCAACGACGAAGCCATTGATGTGGTGGTTGTGTCGACGCCTCCGTCAACGCATTTCACCCTCGCATCGGCTGCGCTTAATGCTGGAAAGCACGGTAAGCTTTTGAAGGAAGAAATCAGTACTGGCACTCGACTGACGAACCGTCCACGCTAGTCATTGTCGAAAAACCATTCTGTCCCTCGATCAAAGAATGCAACGACCTTATCGCGCTCGCCGAATCAAACCAGCGTATCCTGACTGTCTTCCAAAACCGCCGCTGGGATGCCGACTACGTAACCCTGCATGATCTTCTCAAACAAGGTGTACTTGGTCGCATTGTCGAATTCGATTCTCACTTCGACCGCTTCGATCCGGTGGCTCCGACACACTGGGCTGGCAAAGACGCCCCTGGCGGTGGAGTTATCTATGATCTGGGGACCCATCTGTTTGATCAGATTCTACATAGCTTTGGCTTGCCCAGGCGTATTACAAGCATTATAGCGTCGCAACGTGCGAATGCCCAAGGTCCCGGAGACGCATGCACGGTCCTCCTGCAATATGAGTCCGGTATGCTTGCAACCATCAAAGCCACTGCAATGAGTCCGCTCGAAAATCAAAAGCGCTTTTGTGTTCGAGGTGATAAGGGAAGCTTCATAAAGGTAAGATAAGGCTGAGTCTCGATGTTCAAAGGGATGTGATCGAGAACCAAGCTAACTTTGTTCAAAGTATCACCTTGATCCGCAGGAAGAACAGCTCGCGGGCGGTTTGCACGCAGGCAACCCCGGATTTGGCGAGGAGACTTCGGGTAAAGCTGGTAAGTCCGGATTGGCTACATTCCATGGAGAAAGCCCGCTAAGTAGTCGCGAAGGTACGCTGGTCCTTGTGAAAGACGGCGCTCTCCACGCATCGCCATACCCAAATCTTCCTCCCCCGACATATACAGCGTTCTACGACATGTTGTCCGATGCACTAGCTGGGAAAGGGGACGTCCCAGTATCAGCCCGAGATGCTCGAAATGTCATCAGACTTGTCGAGCTGGCCCAGGAAAGCAGTGAAAGAGGTGTGACGATTTCGATCAACCCAGAAGAATTTAAGTGAATATGTCAGAGCTTCATTGGAAGATGAAAGACTTGAAAGCACAGCTTGGTGAATTTGAGAATTGGTGAAGAGATCAATCAAGCAACGAATCCTCCATAATTTAATGCCAAACTTCACAAGGAATCAATACTGAAGATGTTCGCGGCAACGTCCATGTCAAAGTCGAGACCCAGTGATGACCAATAATCAATGCTGTTGTAACCTGAGAAAATATCGCCTTCGCCTGGAGTCTCCCAGTTCATATGAAGCCCGCTTGGAGTGGGAAGGAACGATCCAGAATGCGCATCATACTCAGCACTCGATGTAGGGTTTGCAGTCGCAACCGGGATTGGACTGATATTCGAAAATGACGGCACTTGGTGCGCTCTCTTGGCTGTGGTAGTTGGCCGTCCTTGCGAATGGAACACCATTGCAGCCTGTGCCAGTGCCAAAGCAAGTTTATGCTTGGCCGCGGCTGCCCACCACGTATGACCCATGACACGGAGAAGATTAACCACGTCCAGATAGGCTCTGTGGGCCGTCTGTAGAGTGCTTTGTTCTGCAGTCGCGGGCGACGAAACATCATACCAAAATATGAGCAGGCAATTGACCACCGCGTACACAGTAAATGGCCAAGAGTATCGCAGCATGTCAGGTTCCAACAATAAATTCAGGCGTGCTACAATGCTTTTGGCGTGGCAACGACAGGCGTCTCGGGAGAGATGGACACCCGATCCGGGCGGCTCAGAGTAGAGCAGGAATGGACGATAAACAAGAATCCTTATTGCGTCAAGGCTATACGAGGAGTTAGTTTATGTGGCTCAGCATTGACGGGGCTTCTGTTAGATTGACATACTGAGTTAGGAGAAAAGCGCCAAATGACACTGATAAAGGGTCAGTCCCAGTCTGCAACGCCTTACTGGCCTGAAGACCCGAGAGTAAAGTCAACCTGATGCGGTCATCGATCGCATCTAGCTGTGTGAGTAGCCGCTGCCTCACACTCACGCCCGATGGTGAGAGCAGCATGAAGTCTTCTGGCGGTTGATATAAAGGTCGAACTGTGTCTTCAATTACCCGTGCCATGGAGAGGTTTATCAAGACAACTTCTGAAGTAACTCGGTCTTCTCCAACTAGGTCCTCCCGAGTGAGAAGCTCCACGTCGCAATCCGTTTCATTGATGAGAAACGGAGTGCCTTCTTGCGCGGCACACATGCGATCAAGTGTGTAGGTACACCACCAGATTCGCTGGTGAAGCCTTTCTTTTTCTGGATTTTTTGACTGCGGAGTTGGGCCTTTCTTTCGATGAAGTCCCATCTCTTGTCCGGCTCGCACGGCTAGACTCAAGCTGTCGAGTGCTGAGTTGAGTCCCTCGCGCCCTTCCCAATGAAGGCTAGCAATCAAGGATGCTTGGATAACCGCCAACCTTTCATGTATGATCTCCGCATCGATAAGTGCTCGGACCTTTGTATGTAGCTTATCACAGTAGCTCCGAATTTCTGGTATCCCGTTGACGGTCCCGCTATCGCTCGTCATGTACCGCGAGGCCGCTAGGAAGACGGCTTGCAATAGAATTAGAGGGGGAGGATTATCGGAACCGTAATATAAGGACAGGAAGTCTCTCCGGTCGATTACAGGGAGCACTGGATGAATATGTTTGAAGTATATCTCCAGGAGCTGCGAACGTTGTGCAGCATGCGGGATATCAAAGCAACCCACTTCCTGCATGAACCGTAGCCGCGCCGCTGAGATCCCACGAGAGCGATAATAACCCTCCCAATCGCAGCTTTGTAAATCACTGCCTGTTCGTGTTACCGTCACTGCGGCATGGCCTATGGGGTCTGGGGTGCGGAAAGAACAGCTGTTTGTGACAATGGTGTGCTTGAGATCCTTGCCGAGAAGGGCAGAAAGCGGATTTGTGCCCGAGATAAGCTTGACAGGTTGTTCACTGCCTGTTGGCCTCTCGGTGCTCTTTTTCGTCATTAGACTTAACATTGTAGCATAACGATATTCTCGAGCGTCGTCGGATGTGTCGGTGATCGGCGTCATCATTCGAGCGGATGGCTGCTCCGATGTCGTGTTGTCGCCTGGAGCAGGGTATTCAGACTGCAAGGTCATGTCCATTGAGACCGGATACTCCATTTCCGTCACTAATTTTGGGAAGTCACCCATTGAATTGCCAACGGCTTTCATGGACGCCGTGGATTCATGTTCCAAAGAGGTTTCAGAGGCCTCATGGGAGGGTAGTTTCGAGCTTGCCGGCTCCATCGCCCCGAACGAGCATGGGTACTTATCGACTCTGCAACGATCGCAGCAGGACTCGTTGTGGGTTAAGCTGCATCTTTTCTACGGCATGGTGAGTTCCAGTGCGATCGAGAAGAAAGGCGTCGATTTGACTATCAAATGACACACACCTTTGAATCCTTGCACCGTTGACAAGCTCGCACGGCCTTGCGTCGCTTGTTGACACGAAGATTATCGTCAAATGATAAAATACCCTGCATGTTTTCCGTATGCAAACAAAGCCCCCGTATTTCAGATGTCTTTATGAAGGCCTGGCTGTCTACGATATATCCGCCGGACCCCTGTGGGGAGACGAGGACGGTGGGTTTGAACAGCCGACAGGCTGCATGAGATGCCGCTTTTAGACTTTGGCCAATGCGCCGTCCCCCTCTTTTCGGGTGCGTGGCCGGACCCGTGATTGGGTCGGGTCGCCTCATACAAAAATTGAACTCGCCTCGTCCGGTCATATGGGGAAGAACGTCTTAAAGAGGCTCATGTGGTTAGCCTAGAGTACTCCATACTGCAGAGGAATTTGGGCCGCAACGAGTCATTAATCCGAGGCAATTTCCACACCGGTGGATGAAATAAGTTCCATCTTTGCTGGCACGCGTTGCCTAGGACCGGAAATTCTGGCTGGAACATTATTCTTCTACCAGACTTACGCTAAATCTGCACCAAACACAATGGTAAACCCTTAAGAGATGCTATGGATCAATAATGTGACGCTTCCTTGGGCGTAGTCGGACCCACAAGATGCGAAGATTACTGGAAACTTTCCCTTCACTTCATCAGAGGAGAACACAAGTTCATCCCCTTTAATGTATTAGGGTACAGTATTTATATCTTATTTTTCAAAGGCCCAGCGGAATTGATAGACTCATTCTGTGCGCTAATTATCCAACAAACCACCATTGCCACGAAACAACCACTCCTACTAGATAGGCCCCCTCCCCAATGTCCTATCGGTACCCATTAAAACCACACCAGCCTTCAGGCAATCGAGACAGTAGTCATATTCAGACACGTTGATGGACTTCCTGGTGGGCATGCTCAACTTCGGTCAGCTTTCCCTCTTTCGTGGCGTCTTCGCCTTGCAGAATTGCCGTCAGTCCCAGCTGCTCCTCAATTTGACGAAGAGCAGCCATGTCCTCTATACTGGTAGTAGAGCTGTGAAAGTAATCAAAGTTAGAACACAAGTTCCCAGATAAAAGAGACAATGTTCGAGATAGTACTTACCCAAACACAACATTATCTCCTCCAGTGTTTTTCCCTTCGTTTCGGGGAAGAAGAAGAGAATGAAAATTCCACCGAGGGCACACCAGACACAGAAGAAAATGTAGGTTCCCCAGGTGATCGACGACAGCATTGGTGGGGTGATGAACGCGATGATGAAGTTGTTCATCCAGTTCGATGATGCACTGATAGATGTGCCCTTGGCACGGATCGAAAGGGGAAAGATTTCTGCAATCAAAGTCCACGACGCAGGTCCCCAACTGTAGGCGAAGTTGCAAATGTACAGCCAGATCATAACTACAGCAGCCCATCCTGCCGCTGTATGAGCTGGCCAGTCACTCGAGCATTTGGCTACGATAATGCCTGTTACCAGCTGGCACAGGAACATTCCAGTAGAGCCGCAGATAAGAAGAGGCTTCCGGCCGACTTTATCAATTACCAAGATAGCTGGGATTGTGGTTACCACGTTGATAATACCGACAACACCAGTCGCCAAGAGCGAAATTGTATTGCTTGTCAAGCCGAGGTTCTTGAAGACAATAGGGGCGTAATAGATGACTAGTTTGCGTGTTAGTATGTCGATGCGTTTTACGAATTAGTAAGGATCTGACGAACTTGAATCAATGCCGGACCATTGCTGGAAGAACATGACGAGCGCGCCCAAGGCAACACGCTTAAAAGCATCTTTGCTCCGGAAGATCAGAGCATACTGGGCCAACTCGCGCATAAGACGATTCTTGCCAGTTTTGGCGGCAATATTCGGGTATTTACTGGCCAAGCTTTGCTCCTCAAACAAAGCCTCTGATTTGATTGTCAGGTACTCGATCTGGACCATCTCGTCATCGGCTGGGAGCTGTCGCAGTCGGCTCAAAATCTTCAGTGCCTCATCGTCCCGATCGCGCTTGACTAAAAGACGAGGCGAGTAGGGTAGGAACCATACACCAATTGCCAAGGCGACGGCAGGGACTCCCTGAATAATCAGCGGAAGGCGCCATGCCATCTCGGACTGGTCTTCTCCGTTGCCTCCAATGTAGTTTGTTCCGTAACAGATCCAGTAAGCGCCCATTATGCCGATCGTTGTCGCCAGTTGTTGCATTGCAATCAGAAGTCCGCGAATCTCTGGAGGGGCAAGCTCGGCATTGTAGAGGGGACTGTCGAAAACGTTGAAAACAATCAGTATAATAATATTCCATGTGAGTTGGGGAGGGACACACACCCTACTGCCGACAGGGTTCCCACACCAAGTCCTGTGAAGAAGCGACCGGCATACAGGTAACTTGAGGTGCGCGCTCCGGCAGTCATATATGACCCGAGGATGACCCAAGTGGCGCCACCGAAGATCGTATGCTTGCGAGAGTAAATCTCGCACAAGATGCCGGCTGAAAGCGCACCGGCCCAGCCGCCAAGTTGAAGGATTGAAGTCAACCAGCCCTGAGAGGTAGAGCTAGCAGCAATATCAGGAAAGTTCTTCTGGAAACTGGACATGACCAAGGCCTGGCCAAGTACACCCTGTTGGTAACCATAGAGCAGCCCACCCTGAATATTCAGTCAATACGAAGTCTTGCTATCAATTTGGATTTATTGATACCGACAAAAGAAGCAAAGAGTGCAATGAGCATAACATTCATGTTCGACCATAGTGCTCGCAATCCCGAATTTTTGTGCGCTAGGCTCTGTCTCCTGGTACCAACCGCTCCCAAGGAGCTTACCGTTGGATTTCCAGCCATAACCGGACTCGAAAAGAAAATAGAGTAAGGAAGAATAACTTGGGAGCCTAGTGCGGGAGAACCTGCCGAGCAATCTTTGGAATTTATGATCCTCAGCATGCGCAGGTATTTTAAATATATTATCTACTCATCCGCTTCCCCATCCTTGCGGGGAACTTCAACTGTGGATCAGTCCGGGGCATCTCCAGTCGGCAGATCGGAATGGCACGGTGATCTTCATGCTTGTTTGTCATCAGGTTCTCTCAGTATTCAAGAGGTTAGCTCCCGGCACTCGGTCCGGGAGTCGTGAACAACTATGGTAGCGGCGCCGAAATTTGTCGGACCTCGAACTCTAAAGCGGAGGCTAACTTGATCTAGAATCGCAATTGATCAATTTGCATCGCGTGTGGTTAGGACACCATCGTTCATTATCATCGCCTTCATCTACGAAACTTCCACATCATTTGTAACCATACCAATAGATCAAATCTAGAGGGCCGCTAATAGCTACTATAACCTAACCCAGAGGGGATAGAGCAAAATAGTATATTAAAATTGGGGTATAATATATTTAATAGACAGGCCAGGTTAAAGTCTATATATATTAGAATTAAACTTCCTCTATAGATTACTAATAGAACTCTAGATTAGATAAAGCTTATTTTTAATCTAGTTTTTTATTAATATAAATTATATCTTTTATTTAATTTATAGAGTATTACTTATATAGAGTAATATATTATTAAGTTACTATCGGAACACCGATATTCAGGTTCACACCCCTTCTGGGTTAAAGCTCGCCGTGATACTGTACCAGCACAATGCCGAAGTATATCTAGCGGCACGGAGTGAGAAAAAAACTGCAGAAGTAATCAAAGAGATCCGGAAAGCTCACCCTACGTCATCTAGTGAACTGCTGTTCCACCCCTTACAGCTGGATGATCTGGCTACTATCAAGTCATCTGCGGAGCAATTCCTCACTCGTGAGTCCCGACTGGATGTTCTCTGGAACAACACCGGGGTGATGGTGCCCCCCAGGGATCCACGACTGTACAAAGCTACGAATTACAGCTGGGAATCAACAATTTAGGTCATTTCCTTTTTACCCACTTCCTTCATCCCCTCTTGGTGAAGACAGCCACATCGGCCCCAAAGAACTCTGTTCGAGTTGTTTGGGTTACCTCTAGTGCTGCAGACACTGCTCATATACCTGCGATTGATTTTTCTAACATGGACTATCATCATGACGAAGGGATCTGGAGTAAATATTCCCGAAGCAAAGCGGGAAACGTTCTGCATGCTGTTGAGTATGCGAGAAGAGCTGGAAGCAAGCGCATCATCGGCATGGTCAGATAACTGTACTACTCTATTAATATTGTTTATGATTACTGACTACTGTGGACAGAGTTTAAATCCAGGCAATTTTGTGACCAATCTTCAACAGTCAATGCCTCAATTGCAACTAGCCATGTTTGTATGCATCTTCCTTTCACGCTTCATTGAAGCCTTTTTTCTTCCCAAATTAGTCTGACTCTTTCTAGAAACTCATTAGCCACCCTCCAAATAATGGGGTTTACACAGAACTCTTTGCCGGCCTTCATCCATCCATTATGGAAGAGAATAACGGCGGTTGGGGTAAGTACGAATCCCAATATTCCTTGATACAGAAACTGATTCGCCTCTCTAGTCGCGCCATTCGGCAAATTGGAACCAGTGCGCAAGGATCTGTTAGATATAAGTCTCTGCCGGAAGTACTGGGAGTGGTGCGAAACACAGGTCACACCATACATGTAGGAGATGGGGAAGGCAGTAGCGGGGATTTAGGGTGTTGCTTGTTCATCCGAGATGTGTGCAGACGCACTTGGCGAATACGTTGGGCCGAGGAAACAGAACATGAGGATTTATGGTGTCTTATTCCACAAAACAGGTGCAAGAAGGGTCCTCCTTTATAGCATTTATTGTGCTGGGGAACATATTTTTTTTCATTCATAAAAATGTCTCGTAATTTTATTATTTTTAATAGTTAATAGAGCTAGTAAGATGCGATCCTCCTGTTCTACCTGAGCTTTTGATGATTTAGGCATTTGCGGTAGTATAGCAAGTGGCTAAATAGCTTCATAAAATTATGCGCGCACAAAACGCGTGTGACCGGGCCGCGGTGGCCCCCTTGTACGGGAATTACGTTATGAAATGGCTCAGTCCCAGACCGTTACATCGGACTCGCGAGCCAGCGGTGGGACGGGCCGACGGTCCCTCTTTTGGAAGAGATACATAAAGCAATTGCCTCCGATAAATAACCTTCCCAAATTATAAAACAGCAACCGCCCAAAATGCCCACGGCAACCCTCCACCTTCTTGCTCTCAAAGTTGATGCGCCCACGTTCCTCCAAGACCTCCAGTCTACCCGCAAGGTCATCGTTGCATCACGACCCCGACATATCGTCATCCACCCGGTTCTCCTTGACAAGGATGCCCTGCCAACCCCATGGGATCTCCTTGTGCTTATTCAAAGTGAAGAGTCTCATACATCCCCAATACCAGAATTCCTACAGTCCCAAGTGAAATCCGAATACCGCATCCTAGTTGGAATCCCTTCGAAGCTGCTGGCAACCTACCCTGCCCGCTCCCAATCACTGAAGCGTGCCGCCCTCTCCATCCCGCTAACCGGGTCCATAAACCACATCCAAGGTAGGACCAGCTCTCAAAGCCTCGAGGTCACACCAGAGCTCCTCTCCTTTATGCATGAATTGTCAGCTGAGCATCCGGGTCCCGTAACCATGCTCAATTTATTACATTTCAACTCCCCTGGCGGAAAGGATGTCTATTATAAGTACGGGCAGGCGTTTGGTCCCGTTGCTGGTAGGCGAGGCGGCAATGCAAAGCTGGTAGCGACGGTGATTCGACCTGATGTCGAGGGAGAAACAGATGTCCAGAGGAACGGAGAGGAAGGGTGGGATGAAATTTCCATCGTGCACTATCCTTCTATCCGACATTTTTGTGATATGCTTGCTGGCGAGGACTATCAAAGAATCAATGAGAAGTTTCGATTGGGAGTAAGTCCCTCCCCCAAAATTATAACTCCGTGTTCCTTTTTCATTTGCCTTGCTACTGAAGTGAAATTCTGATCTGTTGGTGTAGTCTCTGAAAGATACATTTTTGCTTTGCACGACTGAGTTTGATGTAGAGGAGACAGCATTACCTACAAGAGGGTTCTCGAAGATATAGATATCCGTGGTGCCGTGAATCCGCGATGAAGTAGGCTGAGACTTGACCTGGAGTTCTGGGTCTCTCGATTAGAATGTGTTTCGGGGCGGGTCCAAAATCTAGGACCCGAACCCGCCCTGAAACACACTCTACCCCCAGCACACTCTAGGGTGTCCAGCAAGGATAGAACCCCGCCGCTCACCTCTCCGAAGACCCAGAGGCCGTGATGGACTCTCAATCTTTGGGAATTTCACATAACTTCATGTATTTTTCAAATGCTTCATTAGAAGTATCAGAAAGTGATCAGGCTCCCTGATAGCTTCCGAACAGAACGTATTGATTGAGATGTGTTGGACGTGTTGCCCAGGCGTGGTGCCCAATATAAACGTGGCATATGCACTGGTACCCGACAGGGATTATTGAAAGGCCCAACTCAAGTGATAAAAAAAAGGGACGTTTAAGATTGATGATGGGCTATTTCCAATGAGGCTTACATTTAGAATTCCCAAGTCCGCCCGGTATTGTATCTGCGACGTACAAATAGCTCACACCATGAACGACTCATCACCAGAAGTAAAGGAAAGTGGTCGTTCGGGAAATAGTCCCCAGCCCGATCTTACAACCGCTGTCCCAATTTATGACCACTCACTTGACGAGAGGAAATTCGACTATGCCAGCAAGACCATCATTCCGTACCTGAACAAGCAAAGTAGTGAATTCCGAGAACTCAGTCTTCTACGAAAAAAGGTCCGTCTATCCAACCGAACAAGACTAGAGAGCAACGCCCGACTCATGGTATTGCTAGGGATGGGAAAACCCCAAGGGCGATGTTTATTTCAGAGCACAGCGTCGCAATGCCGACCAGAGCTCGGAAAAGAATGATATCCACTTTTATAACTTAATGAAGAAGATTGGAGAAGAGCTCCACCAATCTAGCAATGCGTTCAAAATCCACTCAAGGCACCAGGGGGGCCCTACAATTCTCGATACGTGCATGGCCCCAGGTGGGTTTCTAGAGACAGCGTTAAAATTGAACCCGCATTCTCGTGCGGTTGCTTTCAGCCTCCCAGCCTCTTGCGGCGGCCACAAAATTCGCCTCCCGAGAGCGTTCCAAGTGGACGTGCGCCACTTGGATGTCACGATGCTGGCTGCCGATATGGGCGTTAACAATGTACCCCAAGACCACCCAGACGCACATAATTTCTTACCCCAGCAGCTCGGGCACGGAGAGGCCTTTGATTTGGTCATATGCGATGGCCAAGTTCTCAGGACTCATTTGCGCGCTCCTTATCGAGAGAAGGTTGAAGCGCGAAGATTGACGGCTACTCAATTAGCTCTTGGCCTCCAACACTTAAGAAATGGAGGAACTATGGTTGTACTCCTTCATAAGCTGGAAGCATGGAACACAGCGAATCTTATCTGGCAATTTACTCGCTTTGCCTCTGTGAAACTTATTAAACCCAAGACAGGACACGCCAAACGTTCCTCTTTCTACCTGGTGGCAAAAGATATTCAAAATAATCATCCCGAGGCTGTCAGAAATATCTTGAAATGGAAGAAAATCTGGCAATTGGCGACTTTTGGGCCAGAAGCGGAATTTCGGAAAGAAATCTTGGATGATTGTCTTCGTGTAGACGATTTCATCGCGAACTTTGGCCCCAGGCTGGTTGAGCTGGGAAGAGAGATTTGGAAAGTTCAAGCTGATGCTCTGGCAAAAGCCCCTTTCATCAAGTGAATGCTGATATGCGTGAATATACCTGGGCCCGATAATTACATAAATCGCAAGCAATCCATTTGGTCTCGGATTGCCTGTCATCGAGTTCGTAAGACCCGGATCCAGGGCTTAGAATGTCTGATCCGGAATGATCTTAACATTATCAAATACTTTGGCAATATGCGAGAGACGCGAACCCCTGAGCCGGCCGACCGTAACGAACACAAAGACTCACCCCATGATTAGCGAGGCCGAGACGCACCACAAGACTACTGAATAACTACGCTCAAGAGCAAGAGATTGGCACCGAGCAGAGATTATAGAGTTTCGGATTCGTGACCTCGAAAGTGAATTGAAAGAACTCAGTCTTAAAACCACTTTTGCTTTTTAAACTAATCACTACTTGCACGATTCTCTCCCAGCCGCTCAATTAGCAGCTATGCAGCGTGTGACTATAAGTACAGGTGTTCCCCTCGTTCGCTTTCAGAAACCAAGCCATTCCTTGCCCAAATGATTTCTCCGTCTGCTCCAGTAAGTTACATCCCAACTCGTAGTCGTATTGTAGTGACTGTTCTTTTTCTATGTACCTGTTGGACCTTTCCTGGCCCTCCTCTGCTTCTATATACCAAAACCACTCGTCTTCGCTATACGCATTTGAGTATCGTGGACGGTACTGCACGGAATTGTCCTAGCAGTCCAGTCTTCAAGGTTATCTACGCCGCTTATACTCCCATTGGTGGGTTACATAGAATATACTTGATGTTGAAGACTTGCCTACCTAGCCTGGACGGGTATATTAACACAGGCTAATATTAGAAAAGATAACTTCGTTCTCTTTCTTAGCAGGGTCCTGGATATCTAAAAACAGAACGTCCTTTGGGTCTACATCTTTACTCCATATACTGCTTTCAAATATCGTCCTAAGTATTTAAATTATCTATAGTTTCTAGCTCATACATTGGCGAACTAACTCGTTATATATCTCATCCACATAAAGCTATTTGGGCCGCTCCGTCACATACATCCCTAAGTCGTCCATCAATAGGTCAAGAACCACGGCATCTTTGAGATAGGCCCAGGTAGCTCATCAATTCTCTGCCTTCGGAAGACTTGTCCAATAGAACAGCCTGTGCAGTATACTTAGGCACCTGGACCGCTGCATTAAATAGGCAGATTCCTGAGATAGTACACAAAAGATCCTGATAATGCCGTATAGCAGGTCAAACAATAATTGCTCCTCTTACAATCGGAAAGTTGCATGATCGTATGGGCCACGCTCTTATGGGCTGAACTTGGCAGTATGGCCTCCTTAACAGCAAAGAATAGCTTCTGGTCGCTGAGTAGTACGGGTGCCTACGACAGGTCATCTATAACGACCTCCAAGAATAGCCACCTCGGGTTTGATATTGGCCAGTGGTCAGGTGAAACCGTGGTAGTTTCGATGCTTGCCGTAGCTATTCGCTCACTACCGGACTATATAAGGGAAAGAAGGTCCTGCTGGTAATAATTGGGTTAAACCTTAGCGTGTTCGCGGGTTATTGATGATTACAGTGAATGAGGCAAACATCTACGGTAGCACCGGTTATGAAATGCACCTTACCTGAAAGGGTGCAGGATACGATACCCTTCCCTCAATGCTTGACAAATATCGATATAAGCGACTTTAAAGTTTTGTATTCTAGACATCGCATATCTGTCAGTATCACCCTGCTGAAGCGCACTTTAACATAATCTGTAGAGGCCGCGCGGAGTGACGCCTGGAGCGGAGGGTATTGCAGGATACGTCACAACAGCTCTTCTGGTATCTTCGACACAGCTATCAAGAGCGCAATGAAGATGACACTCTTCCGTGAAAAGCCTGCCGCTTTATCCTGGCACGATATGGCGACCGCCAGTGTTGCCCTTGAGGTCGAGAAAGTGAATGTGTTATCTTTGGCACCATTTTCAACTAAGATCAACAAGCCAGTCTGATGGTATTCTTACAGAACATATGCGAAATAAGCATGGATCACCGTATCGACCAAATATGGTTGTAGTTGCGCTGCCACATTATGGTGTTCCTACCGGGATGGTCTCAAGGGGAGGGGTTGCGGCACTATTGGTGCATCTCCTCTCGGCTGAGGCATGGGAACATAGGAGGCTGTTGGAACTGCCTCCCACAGATCCCGGACAACTTTGGCAGTTCGCGTCGCTATATTTCAGCAATAGTTGTTTAGCTTCCACTATGCTGTGTATATGGTTCTAAATATCTCCCAAGGCTTTGTAGAGTTCCCCCTTCTCCGTCGTTTGGGATACAACTCCGACTATCAAGTAATGGCTGTCATTACATAATTTCAGGTCAACCTGCACGGGTCCGTATTTGGAGTCGGCCGATTTTAATATTTAACTGCCATGGCCATGTACGGTCCCTACTTACATCTGTCACTGGGTCTAACTGCATCTTGGCCCCATGCTGACAGACAAAGTGCAAGCTTCACTTACCCTGAGCACTACCTAGGATACCGAACCGTGACTTTCAAGGAGTTCCACTTCAGATTAGATTCACTGGCCCCTTGTTGTGCAGTCATGGACCATTTTTGCCAAGGACTGTAGCTGTGTAGTGACCAAAGGTGTAACATCCATCTGAACAGTCACGGATATCATCCCTTTCGTAGCCCGCCATGAGGCGATCAAAGCTGTCCTTGTATTCAACAATCTGAAAGCGGCCTATGTTTTAAATGCCGTTAGTGCTAGCTTTCTAGCTATCGCTTTGAGGTGCTGTAGCCGAAGTAATGTGATTGGAAGTTTTAACATCTCACCGCTCATTCAATGACCGCAAGAGGCACTCCCAATATTAGACCTGGTAATGTTTGTGGGGTTAACCTTGGACAGTGGAAGACAATGGTGTTTTGATAGTAGCTTCATAATGCTTGGGATGTGCTGTATCTTTATCCACTACTGGAGAAAGCGTAGGGTTCTCTTTCTTAGCATGACAATTACGGCGACCCAATCTGATCCTTTCGCAGAATGCATGCAATTCCGGCGAACCGTGGTTATAACACCTTCTTCCTTCAACTATTGCTACGAAGAGTTATTGGCCAGTCAAGAATATTCGCAAAATAAAACCTCGGGCAGAGAAATCATGTAGAAAGAAATATGGAAAAGGACCCGCCGGACTCCATAAAATATGCCTGTCCTCGTCCCCCAGTCGTCTCTTCCCTTTTCTTTTTTCTTTTCTTTTCTTCTTTCTTGCTCTTTTGCGTAGCGAATTTGAAAGGAAAGCCATGTATCTTGATGCACCAAAGAAAAATTCCTGCAGTACGAAGTATTGAGGATACTGAGGGGAAGTTATGTGGAGGCGATGTGTACTTGTTTTGTTGGGCTGGTCGGGATGGCAAAACTATCTACATCTAGCTTACTGAATGTTGACCAAGCGAGGTCGAACCCTAGAACACAACGCCTGTATGTGCCAACAATTTATCCCCATCACGTGATTTAGGGTATACTACTTTTCCGACCAATATCGTCGTCTCAACGGTTGCTATGTTTCGCACTGGTTTGGTCTAACGACCAATATATGACTCGGTCTATGACGTCTTTAGCTGGCTAGCCAGCAATGCTACTCGTGCTACACTACTCGTATAGCAGCCAAACTGTGTCATTACAGTGGCCATAAAATGTCTCAGACGCTACTTTTGAGGATCATAATCGGTCTATTATTCTAGAAAAAAGCATCGTACGTTCAATTTCAAACATCCTGTCAAAAGTTCTAGTACGGCGGACACCAAGTCCATTTATCAATCTTACCGCATCTTTGCACTAATTCACTATTAAGCGTAACTTCATGGGCTCTTATCCGGTGTCGCCCATCTAATTTGTAGGATTAAACGTAAGTTCCCTTTCGAATGTTTGCTAGAGTAGTAGGAACTCGTCAGTTAAGCCGCATGACTCTCGTGTCCTGCTTCCCACGCTGCCCTAAAACTGTCCAGTTCCTTCAAGATTGCCGATTTAACATCTGCAGGCGCCCAGCATATATCAACGGCATTTTTTTGCAATTGAAAAAAGTCGGCATCGGAGAAAACGCCGAGCAACTGAAGCAGGTAGAGACTATTGGTTAGCCAAATATCTTCCATGTATGCCGGGTCATCACTGCCTATTGCTATTTTAATGCCAGCATCGTAAAGCGTACGGACGCGGTCCATAATATGAGTCTCGCCAGAGTAGCAAAGGTAGCCCCAAGGACAAATTGTCATTCCAAGATCACGCTCCTTCACCTTCTGAAGAAGACAAGGGTCGTCAGTGGCATGTAAGCCATGATCAAGCCTGTCTGCCCCGCTTCCACCCAGCTGTTCAACTACTTGTCCAATATTTCTTAGGGTGTCCTTGTCACCCACATCACAATGGCAGGTAATTTTGAAGCCATCATCGCGAGCGCGGCGGAAAACACTCTCGAAAAGTAACGGTGGTCGATCTACTTCTAAGGAGTCTAACCCGATCCCAATGATTATATCGCGATACGGTATTGCCTGGACATAATGCTCCATGGCAGAGATAGTGGATATATCTCGCAACATACACATTACCCACTGAGACTTAACCTATAATCGGTTTTAGCCAGATTTCACAGACATGAAGAGATCCTGCTCACTTACTCCTAGGTCTTTGGCAGCCTCCAACTGGGCTCTCCGGAACCCATGCATCATTGCATCGAAAGAAACACCCCTCCGTGTATGGCCTTGAGGATCGAAGAATGGCTCACAGTAGCGGATATTCATGTCTGCGGCCTTCCGAAAATAATCCATTGCAAGGCGGTAGAAGTCTTCCTCGTCCCGAAGAACACTGAAGCCACCATAATATAACAGGAAGAATCGCTCCATTCCACCATCAACACCCCCCGCATCGAGGTCATGGAGAAGCTCATAAGTGCGCTTTAGTTCTGACAAACTCTGGCAAGGCAGTTGGGTGTTGATATTGAGAATTGGTTCTCCATGTCGCTGTGCCAGCTCCCACCGAAGCTCAGGTGTCATCGTCCCTTCGATATGGACGTGCAATTCCACTTTGGGCATGTCTTTGATTATGTTGGCATTATAGTGTCGAACTCTACTCTGATATTCTCGCAGGGTCTGGTTTGAGACTGCCGGCGCTCTGGCGGTCATGTTGTTGTGCCAGGAGCCTGCGATATCATGTAATTGAAACGTGATGAAAAATATAATATCGATAGACTTGTCGCCTTACAGACAAGAAGTAGGAAAGATAAAAATCAAAGACATGTCTGCTACCTCTTATATATTAACTACCGTCTCTAGATTGCAGCGCTCCCAGCACGTGATACTTGCCCGAGTGGAGTTCTATGGTGCTCATAGGTGGGCCTTGCTGGGGCCTGTTAGCGTTAGCCGGCGGTGTCTGCAGCGGCAGCGTTCTGTCGCCGACACTCGAAATACCGCTGGTTCCCCCCACCCTCGAGAGCCTTGTTCACCCAAAATTGCAAAAATTGCCAAAATTGCCCCAACTTGAATCAACTCGTCACTTGAGGTTCCAGGATAAGCTCAACCTCCCAGAACTTGGCTTATATGCTTTGAGCGCTCCCATAACCTCATCCACCTTATTACACTCCACTAGAATCTCTTTGTTTGCTTCTGCAACAAATTTTTGCCGAGCTGCCGTTCTGATCCATCCAACAAGACCGTCCCAGAAGCCGTCAACATTCAAAAGGACAATGCCCTTATCATGAATGCCCAGCTGATTCCATGTGGTAATTTCTGCAATTTCCTCAAGTGTCCCGTAACCACCTGGTAGGGCCACAAAGCCGGATCCAGGACCTCCCGCAAAAACCTGCTCTGCCATCTTGCGTTTCCTCTCATGCATGTTCTCCACAACCGTAAGTTTTCCATACTGGCTTCCCAGAGGGGAAGGCCCGAGGTGGTCCTTCAGAGGAGCATCAGCGGAAACCCATCGTTCTGGTTGCTTGCCGTCCTCGGCCTCGTCAGCCCTGCTAGCGTTTGCATCTGGATAGTACGCGATCAATGCCTTGGGTATGAATCCGTGCACTGCAGATGGGCCTGATAGTGACACCAAGGTTTTCGCTACCTCGCCCATCAGTCCCTTTGTTCCACCGCCGTAGATCAATTTCGCATTTGACTTGTGTAATTCAAGGGCAAGGGCACGAGCTGCTGCCATGTAATCTGGGGGTTCACCGGTCTGCGCACCGCAACTACCATTCTTCGGTTAGATAGTTGTTTATAGAGTTTGTAATCAGGTCGACGCGATTGCGTCTGATGTAGTTGCTTTTTGGAAATGGGGCATACAATACGCATATAACAGGCTGTTCGGCAACGTTGCTGGTCATCTTCCAAGATAACAGGGAAGAAAATCGCGGATCAGGTTGCAGATGTATGATTGTTTCCGGGCGAAAAGTTAAGATTAAGAACACATTCTGGAAGTGAAAGAATAATTAGAGAAGGCTGTGGGCCCTAGTGCCTACCATGCACAGGGTGGGCCGGCGGGCGCCTCCACATTGCATTTGGCCGTTTGGCTCTATCATGCTGCTTGCGCTGCTAGAATACAGGGAAACCCGCGAGGGTCAGCGCAAGAGTATTGTGATAGTGGGAGACCTGATCAATGATTCAGACTGTCAAGGCACTGAAGCGTTGATTGACCATTCGTGTACCAAGAAGCCTACGCCACAGGCATATTTATGAATAATTTATAGATACCAGTCTTGAGGTATTTGAGGTATTGAGTAACAACAAAGTGAATTATACATGTTGTGAATTAGTGATCATCCCTAACCTAGAAGGGGGATTGATACCCAGGTCGGTATCCTTAAAATAAAGCTTCCTGTCTATACTAAATTGATTAGGGTTTTCTGCCCAGTAATAAAGATATCTCCACTAGCCAAAACCCGCCTTCAACTTTGGCTTCAACCACAACTAGTCTTCTTCAGGGCCCACGAATGGGCCCAAACTCCGGGCCCAAGGCCCAACCCCTAGACCCATGATAGGCCCCCAATGGGCCCCCCCAAAGCCCATTTTTGTATAAATATTAGTCTTGGCATTCATAAAGCTGCTTAATAAGCAGAATAAATCACTTTTCTTAATATAAAGCCCTATGTTTACACTGTTTGGGGCCCAAGGCCCATGATGGGCCCTAGAGTTGGGCCTGGGCCAGGATGGGCCGTGAAGAAGCCTACTCCCGGATGAATAAGCGACTCGATATGGCCCAGGAGAGCAGTCAGATCGAGGACGGCGCTTTGGAAGGACGTCATACAGGGATTAGATACATCTTGTAGTATTCTTCTCGTAAGTCATAGACAAGGTATGGCAATTGCATGCTGTATCTGGGAGTGATTGAAGTACATGAGTTGGAGTCTGGAAGGAACCGAGTTGTCCCGACTTTTCGGGATCAGGTACATAGATGTTCCATAGCTTTAATAGACAAGCCTGTCACCCTGCGGGTGAACTTGCATGATCATATTCTTCGGAACCCAGCTAGCGTTACGGGCGTGACAGATGGCCAGCGTATTACGCTCATGAGACGTTGCATTGGATCCAGTGGTCCTCAAATCCCCTCTTGGCTTGAATTAGAAAATCTTCGCCGCCATTAGCAAACATCCTATCATATCTCAGGCGTCCATGAAAGCGCCAGAGGTCAAATGTATCGCAACACCTGGATTTCGGCCTCCCAGGGACCGTTTCTGGACCCCAATGCCTCAACGAAATTAAAGGTCTTTGAGCTCAAAATAACTTCTATAGATTGCGAAGCTCGATATTTAGTGTACTATCCACTTGTGCTATATACAGCATGAATTTTGCGCCGCCAGGACAGAACTAGGCGATTTAATGTCCTGATCAGGAGCATTAGGGCTAGTAAATAGTGAAAGATATAATACCAACTCCTTGGCAAATTTAGAATCATCTTCTTCTTTCATTTATCAGTCTATTCATTATTTTATAAATGAAATCCCCCTCGGCTCGTGCCGAAGCATCGGGAATTACCGACCTTGTCGGCCGGGCCGAAAGGATTGATCCTAAGAGCTGCCTGAGCATGCTAGTGTTCACACCCTCGTCTATGTTACCTACCTCCTGACAAATAAAAGTTAATATACCACTCCTGCTTAACAGTGTTGCAATACTTTTGACCCACTATATTTATGTTAAATCTCTCCTGCCAACATGTGGGTCAGAGCTACACCATACCACCTTCTTATTTCAGGCTTACTATCAGACAACAGGCACGTTACGCGCCTTCACGCCTCTATTCCTTTCGGCTAGCTCACATATGATATTGCTAAGTTGCCTGCAACTAGAGTCCCATGCAATTTCAGGGTGAGCAACAAGCTTACGGCTAGCCGCCGTTAAATAGAGGCCATAGCCGCTCATATCGAGTTCGTTCTGTATGCTATTCAACCACACTCCTTTAATTATTTCGTTCACGCCATTCCTTTAGAGCAATTATTTCATTACGTGTATTTATATCATGTCCCGTCAACTTGCACTTCTTGCCGCTTCGGCGTCGCTGGCCTTAGCTGCCACTATCCCTGTGGTCTCCCGGGGCACAGGCGCAGGCATCACTCCTCACGAGCAGTACTCCTCCTCAGTTGGCGTTGTCGGCTGCAAGATCAACACCAACCGTGTGGCCTATTGGCCCAGCGCAGTCGACTGCAACGACATCTGCGTCAAGGTCACCTACAAGGACCGCTCCCTCCACATCCTCAAGATTGACACCTCTGGCGGCGCATACGACATCTCCTACGACGCTTGGAACTACCTCGCCTTCGGCCAATCTGCGAAGGACGACCCGCATACTGGAGGAGCTATTCATATGAAGTATGAGGTCGTCGAGCCTAGCAAGTGCGCCGATCTCATGGACAACGGCAAGCTGCCCCTCTTGGCAGCCAACAGCATGGACTTTCTTTCTTCGTGCCTTAGCCAGGCCGACAGCTTTGTCGCCCAAAACTACGTGTTGTACAACATTGCCGACCCTGTCTGCCACTACGGCGTCGATGAGGTGTGCAGCCTCGACCTCTCTGTCAGCAACCAGCCCTCGTGTCCCAGCGGTCTCGGCAGCACCGCTCCGCTCGACGAGCCGGTGTATAACATCGAGTTCGGAACTGGTAAGGAGGTTGTCGCCTAAAAGTACTCGGCCCTGTCCTGCGGAAAGCTGTTTATCCCCATCTCAATGTAAATACTTAAATATCCTAGAATGCTCAGAATTTCTCTAAGTATCAGAGATCCAAATGTCTGAGAGGCTGCAAGTTGGTATTATCCCTGATCAGAAACTGCTAGAAGTGAAAATCCGCCAAGCCAGATACATTCTAGAGAGCAAATCTACGGCACGAACGATAACCACAACTAGCTCCAGGTTTTTTAATTATAATGTGTTTTGGCCTCATCACACGTCGGTTCCCAATGTTGGACTCAATAATAACCCTAGAAACCTACGGGTTGATATACCTAATCTGTAGGTCATCTGCGAAGAATCTATTTCAGTATAAAATTTCTAATTGGGTAATACTAACATATAAAAATACGTTAATTAGGCCTCCCTAAAGCCCGTGAATCCAACCCACAGGTTTTGACCCGAATCGTGTATTAATAAAAAAAATAAATTTACATACAAAGTGGTTTACTAACCCATTACATTCGCAGAAGAAATCACGCAGCGCCGTCAAGCCTCTGAGCCTCGCACATCTTGGCATACATGCCCCCCTTTGCGACCAACTCACTGTGCGTCCCGACCTCCACAATATTGCCTGTGTAGAAGACGAAGATGCAGTTAGCGTCGCGGACTGTCGAAAGGCGGTGCGCCACTTCGATGGTGATACGATCACTGGACGACGTGGCCTCCAACAGAGTGTCCTGGACGAGCTTCTCCCACTCGGTGTCGAGCGCACTTGTTGCTTCATTGAGCAGGACTACACTGGGCTTGTGTATCAGCGCTCGAGCAATGGCGATGTGCTGCCGCTGATCCTTGGAGAGCTGGCTACTGCTGGTTCCACACGGTGTATTAAAGCCGTCGGGTAGCGAGGATACAAAGTCCTATGTGTTGGCCGCCCGGTATACTGTCTCCAGCGCCTTATCTAATACCGCTGCTGTTACGCCGAGATCTGGTATACCCTACGAGATATTATTATAGATTGTGCCTGGGAAGAGTATCGGCTCTTGCTGTACCAGCGCCATATACTTGTGGTATAGAAGCGGATTAATAGATAATAAAGGCGCAGAGAAGTCAATAGTAATAATGCTACTTGTTAGGTTATAGAAGCGCTCTAGGAGTAAGATATAGTACTTTTTCTGTATTCTGATATATCTATGAATGCTACAAATTCACCCCATTGAATCTAAGCAGAATTAAGATTAGTATACACTCCTTAGCAATGTGCTCTTACGCCGACGTCCGCACCGCTGCCATGAAGTCTCCCGGCATTGAGGTCGCGTCGGAGAAACTGAAGTCGCTCAGCAGTGTCAAGAAGTTTCCCATAACCAGGTTGACCATCGCAACAGCAACGCCCGACGTAATAGCAGCAACGAAAGCAATACATTCGAGGACATAGAGTCTGGGATCGCCGAAGGTGAACACTCTCTGCCAGGTAAATCGTCCCAGCTCGTCAGTCACCACTCGTACCGGTGCGCATTCAGTCCTCATCTTGCCGGCCAGACTTACCAGGAAACTACTTGTACCATTCTTCTTCTCGATAGACTCCTCCTCTTCCTTTTCAGGCTTGATTAAGACTTGAGTATCGTTGCCTACTTCGGCAGCTCCCTCGACGTCTCGCCGGTCTAAATGAACGACCATGTTTTGTGTTGGAAGAAGAAAAATAAAGGAGCGGATGATTACAGTGAGATGTCGAGCGTGGATGACTCGAACCAACGCAATTGGCAAAATGGAATGACTGTTGAAGTAAAGATATAGATATATATATATGCAGAACGAGAAAAAGAACGGAACCAATTGGGGTTACTTGAACGAAAGACATTCCCAAATCTTTGCCTTGAGAGTGTCGGCATCTTATCTTCTCAGTCTTAAATACCTCGGGAGCTTGGAGGCAACCACGTCCGGTCTCCATAATATTGGGGTGGTGATGATGATATTGTTGTTGGCATGGAGAGGAGAGAGAGAGGAAGAAGGCGGAGTCTCCGAGCCTCCGAAATTCCGACAACCCGCGCCAAGCCTTCAGCATGCATTGGAAGCGCCTTCGGATCCTCGCGCTCACTTTTACCCTCCGATGCCTCCGCCTTCTACTTCTACTACTGATTTTACTGACACGAACACGTAACCTTAACAGTGGAAGTTCGCTCCTACCACTCGCTCACGCACTCTCAATGGAAGACAGTCCGGATGTCTCGTCCTTGCGGGTGGACGAAGACGAAGAACAGCATCCTGCCGTGACCGAGAAGTTAGCAGTGAGCTGACCGCGATGTACTTCATTCTATGTGAAACCATATCATGTCACTGATCAGCTTCTGCGAAAACAGTGTTATCGCTGCCGCCAGCGCAAGGTGAACAACGACAAGCCCTCCATCCGTCGATGGGATTTAATGTCTAATTTCGTGTTCAGGTGAAATGCGACCGGGGGAGCCCGTGTGGTCACTGTGTTAAAGCTGGGACCCAATGCTCATACGCAAGCGGCCCCAAGCCGAGAGAAAGGCGACAGAGGGTCATGGTCTCGAAGACATAGTAAGTACCTCTCTTTATCCCCTTTATTATGCTGTTCTATCACATTATCAAAATATCGAAGGCCTCGGACCTTAAGTATATACAAGGTCTCGTTGAAACACTTAAGTCTATATCGAATCCCGGCATACATAGCATATGCAGCAAGCAACGTCGCTTCTTCCGGGCGTTGTACGACGTCGCAGCTAAGTATATTAAGATCAAATCCCGCACAAGCAGTAGGCCAGGGAGAATGCCTTGGCCGATAGCTCGGCCGTAGTCTGCCGATGTATTTACCGGCACGACCTTGAACGGTCGTGGGCTTGATATATTGCACCCTGGCGCGATGGCGGGAGACTTGGGGACCACGAATACTGTAGATACCCCAAGCCACATAGTATCACATGACGAGTTTAACGGGGACAGAATAGGCCTTGGAGATGGGCTGGTCGAGCCTACAGTATTTGGGGATGTGGACATGGGGATGGATCTCTCGGGAGCTCAACTGTGGGACTAGTTCAACAAGAACCAGGCCATAATGAGACTGCTTGAGGATACATAGAAGACCGTCGTGGTGGTATTAGATGCGTTTGGAGATGTTGTGGCGATGTAGAACCTGTACTACCAGTCGGACTGTATAGTAGTGGTAGTTGCGTAGGGCTCTGTATCATGTCTCCATAGTTATTGACCCTGACTGAATTCCAATCCACTGCGTCCTGGGGAGTAAATGATATTAACACTAATGCTCTATACCCATACATTTATGTCTCCTGACAAAACATAAAAGTGCCTTAGCTCGATAGCTATCCGGTATTCTACTTGAAAGTAGAACAGGAAAGCGACATGTAAAGATGTGAGTGTCTCTTCTCTATAAACCCTAGGCCATACACATGCTCATGTTGACATTCCAATATTCCTTTCTTATTTCGGTCGAACTGCCGGTTTCGAATAGAAGCTAAGGCCTTCCAAAGGACCTTACCCTGTGATTTAAAAGAAAAGATGTTGTGTGGGGGGAGAGGGGGGAGAAGCTTAACAGCCTCAAGTCTCTACAGACAATACACAAATGAGAAAGGAGAGGAAATGGATTGGCAGGCTTGAGGGATCTAAGCAATATTCTAGCTGTACTTTCGTGTCCTATAGACGAAGGTCTCCAGTATACCCAGATATCAAACTTGAACGACCGTATCTAGATATTATCTGTTCACAAAGATTACTCAACGGAGATCAGTCTCTAAAATATCACATATTCTGGATATCACACGAGGGGGGACCAGGCAAGCGTTGGACAACCCCTAATACTAACCACGATTATACTACTATAATGATGTTGCCCGTGAGAGTCTCAACTCGGAAGAAAAAATATAATCAGAAGTTCAATTCATATCCTGCAGATACATGAGACTTTGATCGGAGAATAAAGTGGCATAAGCGCCTTGTGTTTCAGTGTATCAGGTCACAGAGCCTCCTAGATTATTATACAACGTTGGAATAACCCATGATTCCTGCCCTAGACAGACCTTCGTAAATACCTTGCATTGTGTCAAGGATAGAGCTCCAGTTGTCGAAGGGGATAAACGGAATTCCCCTTTCCTTGCAATGATCTACTAGGTCTACCTCATACGTTAGGCTCGCTTATTATCAATTGCAAGTAGCCAACCATGCGGGTGGATATGAGATTGTGAAAGTAATTCACCAGGAGAACTCACCCAAACCCTCCTTTGCAAAAAGAACGTGAGTTTGCGATGCGGCAGATAAATCCGAGACACCATCTCCAGCGTAAAAAAGTAGAGGGCAATTTCCGCTGGGTAGCCCAAAGTACGGCTTGATCTCGAGTGATTTATCATGACCAAAGGCGCTATATAGTTCATCATTTCGGTTTAGTGAAGACTCACTCAACAGCTCAGCAAATGTGTTGCCCTTACCTGTCGTCACGGTATTTAATCCGCCATCCACTCCCAGTCGTCTTGTCCCCGAAGCTGTGAGGCTCAACGTCATTGGCAACAACGAATATATTTTCTGGATTGCTGCCCAGAACGGACTCCAGCAACATGGTTATGAAAGGAGTCATCCCAGAGGAGAGGACAACTATAGGGATATTACACCCTTTTGCCCAATAATAGAAATCCAGGAAGTGGGGATCAAGCTGAATATTATCCTGTACAATTCGCAGACAATCCGCTAACGGCATCTGTACACTCTGGAGCATGGCGTGGAATGCATCTCTATTGGTGGAGTTGGTTAAGTGGCTGTGTGAAATGACAGAAATGGCATACGGATGGATAGCGAATTCTTACCTGAAAGCCATATGTCCTTTCATGACTTCCATCTCCAATTTCCGTCGCATTTCCATCCCAAACCCAAAGTTATCTACCTTCACATCAGGTAAGCTACGGAGATTGGATATTGGGGTCGACATAGTACCAGATAGTCATTGCCTAGATTGCTGTCAGCGACGGGCGTGTCTGAGTATCATGACGGAGGGAAAGACCAAGAAAAGCCTTAGGGAAGAGAATCATACAGTCTTTCAGAGTAATAGTTCCATCAAAATCTGTAAAAAAGATAGCTTTAGGGTTCTCTTTGAGGTACAGCAGCTCATTTTCAGGGGACTCCATTATGCCGCCTGTGATCACGATTGAGGATCTTTCAAGAACCGCCGAACGTATTAAAATGGCAACTAAACAGATGATGGAAAGCAGCAAGGGTATCGAAACGTATCCACCGGTATTATTAACATTTAAGTTATCTAACGACAACTGGATGCCGCTCTCCTAGGTAAGCCTGGTGGTGGGCAGCTATGAGATTTAAGATTTTTCCCGTTGCGTATATGATCATTACATACATGACAGGGAGATCTGTATGAGGTAAAATATTACGAATGTTTCCTATTCCGAAGTACCTACTGCGAAAGATTGGCCTAGCCGTGAACTGCGATCTTATGACATTTACACCTGTAGCTCCATCTCTAGTTGCTACTATCTCTCGTGTAACGAGGAGCCTTATCTAGCTTGCAGGTATACTAAGATATGGACAAGATAAAGATCTAGCTTCTCAGAGTGCCAAAATTCGGAAGTTGCCATTTGCAGCGATCCTTCTGGTGTCACTAGCCTTGAGAGCAGATCCAGGGAATGTAACCACATTTCCGGCGTATCCAGAGCTCAATGTCGGGTACTTGAATGTCATATCCCACAATACCTGTGCTCAGATGGGTCGGCTATTCTGCACAATCTCTGGTTCACTCTGCATATGACAACCTAATCCTGTGGGTCTTGTACTGACAGCCGATATCTATCTCCTACCCGAAAGGGACTGCTTCCACACCCCGAGCGACCTATACATTAACCAGTCGTATACGAGATCTGATCATTTTAATCGATGACCAGCATGTGTCCGTGAATTAAGCATTTGTCATATAGCGAAGGTTGAACTTAAATCCTGTCTACATTTTCCAGTTAAGATGGCTTGCTGTCTGCACTCGACGCAAACGGAGCATGCCACACCACACCACATACCCGGAACCCTGGGAATGCAACATTCCGCTATTCGCTATGATTTTAATTCCAACTAGCAAAATAACTGAGCTTCATGTCACATATGCAATTTAGCACTAGGTGTTAGGTGTCCTTTGCGCAAGCCACTTCTGTCTACATCGTTGTCGATGCCGTGTTACTACCCTAGATTAGCACTTATTCGAGGAAGGCTATACTCTATGAGTCACTACTGTTAGCTTGAACCTGCAAGGTAACATGATATCGGATATGTTGATGCAACCTATGCTATATGTGGATATTGAATTGCGCTAGAGTATGCTGAGAACTGCAGACACGCCTTCAGCCTTCCACACGGAACGCAATGTGGTGACCCATGGTCTGTCAGGGTTGAGGAAGGAATTCTAACTCCGAAGAATCTACAGATGTAGAGTCGGAATAGGTAGCATTTCACGAAGAAATGGTTCACAATTGTCGCATAAGGCCTAGACTTGCCACACCCTCTACGATAAACGTATTAATGCGAAGGCTACAACTCAATCTAGCCATACTGACTGGCTACCGTAGTTACTTTTACCACGTAGACTGAAATTCATCGGAAGCTTCGGTAAAAGAACAAAAAAAGCATCTGATGTTGATATACCTATGTATTGCTCAAGACCCAACTATTTAATCAAGCGTGTGGAAGGCCCAACTGTTTCACGATTTCGTGATTAAGAGATTCCCATCATTTAAACCCCCCGCAAGATACAATCTATACTATTACAGTACAATGGGATCCGCGGCGGAGCCAGCATACCTGTACAAGAATGTCACCCATGACCCAACGGTCCCTTCCGTAAAGTCAGCCGAGGGCATTTATATTTACCTCGAAAATGGACAGAAGATACTAGACGCCACGAGCGGAGCGGCTGTTTCTGCAATCGGCCACGGCGTAGGTCGTGTCAAGAAGGCTATAATGTCCCAACTTGACCAAGTGGAGTACTGCCACCCGGGATTTTTCCCAAATACACCAGCAATGGACCTTGCAGATCTTTTGGTCGAGTCCACAGGAGGAAAGTTGTCTCGGGCGTGCATTCTTGGATCTGGTAACCAATCAACTCCCCTCTTCTGTTTTTCTATGCATCATCCCTCGCCTCAAGGGACCATTCAGTACGAAATCGTGAACTAAATTTGTGAACTACATAGGTTCCGAAGCCGTCGAAGCGGCCATGAAACTGGCTTATCAGTACTTCGAGGAGCAGTCGCCGAACACACGGCGAACCAGGTTCATTTCCAGGCACGGTTCGTGGCATGGGTGCACTTTAGGGGCATTGGCATTAGGAGATTTTAAGCCGAGGAAGACTCGATTTGATTCCATTTTGACCTCTAATATCTCCCATGTCTCAGCGTGCGATCCATACCACGGCCTCATGGAAAATGAGGATCCGGAGACATATGTAGCTCGACTCAAGGACGAGCTGGACAACGAGTTCCAACGACTTGGGCCTGAAACGGTCTGTGCGGTTTTCCTGGAACCGATGGTCGGGACGGTAGGTGATCATGGACCCCCGGCATGGTTTAGTTGGTTAGGATGAGAGATTGATCTGTCTGAACATTTAGGCCCTGGGCTGTGTTACTGCTCTACCAGGATATTTGCAAGCCGTGCGGGATGTATGCGACCGCTATGGTGCCCTCCTAGTCTTCGACGAGATTATGTGCGGCATGGGCCGGACCGGAATCACACATGCCTGGCAGGAGGATGGCGTCGCTCCAGATATTGAGCTCGTAGGAAAGGGTCTCGCCGCCGGATATGGAACCATTTCTGGGTTACTTGTCAACGACCGTGTCTTGGATGGATTGAGACGCGGTGGTGGGTATTTTGTCCACGGTCAGACCTACCAATCCCACCCCCTGGGCTGCGCAGCAGCAGTGGAAGTCCAGCGTATTATCAAAGAGGAAAACCTCGTTGAGAACTGTCGCAAGATGGGTCAGTATCTGGGCCAACAACTAAAGCTACACCTGGGCGATCATCCATACGTCGGAGATATCAGAGGGCGTGGTCTCTTTTGGGCAGTTGAATTCATGGCTGATCCACCCACCAAGACTCCTTTTTCTCCGGCATTCACCATCAGCAAGCGCATGCAGTCCAGGGGAATGGAAAGGGGATACGATATCTGCCTATTTGCCGCCACTGGTGCGGTTGATGGTTGGAATGGTGACCACCTGTTGCTTGCACCACCGTACATTGTCCATAAAGAAGATGTGGACGAGATCGTGAGTCGTCTTGTTCAAACTATTGACAGTGTATTTGAAGATGTAGCTGCGCTAGTTATGTGAAGTATTACTGTTTGTGGAATATTTTGTTGTCTAGCCTTTCTTTTTCGTTTGCCTACGTTGATTTACCTTGTTCTTAGTTGAATTATCCAAGAGGGAGCAAAACAAAA